>KN483680.1:0-15800 GCA_000787095.1 Periophthalmodon schlosseri | reverse complement strand
CCGCTCGGAGCCGCTCGGAGCCGCTCGGAGCCGCTCGGAGCCGGTGAGACACAGCTCACAGACAAACCCTGTGTAACCTATTAAACTCTAAATAATGCACGAGTGTTTGGTGAGTGCAGACAGCGGGGAAGAGAAGAGACAGAGGAGGAGGAGGAGGAGAGAGATGGGAAGGGAGGAGGAGAGGGACAGGAAGGGTGGAGGGGTGAGAGAGAGGAATAGGAGGAGGGAGAAGGGGAGAGGGGGAGGAGAGAGAGAAAGAGGAGGAGAGGGGGAGAAGGGGAGGAGAGAGAAAAAGAGGAGGAAGGAGGGAGGAAGGAGGAGCGGGGGAGAGATTGGGTAGAGATCATGAGAGAGGAGGAGAGGAGGGAGGGAGAGGGAGACTAAAAGAGAGAGGGGGCAGAGGAGGAAGAGGAAGGAGGAGATGGGGAGAGAGACTGGGAGAGGGAGAGAGGGTGGAGGAGGAAGGAGGAGAGGGGGTGTAGAGGAAGTGAAAGAGGAGGAGAGGAGGGAGTGAGAGAGAGAGAGAAAGAGAGATGGGGAGAGAGGTGGCGAGACAGGAGGAGGGAGAGAAAGAGGGATGGAGAGGGGGGAGGTGAAAGGGCCGATGTAGTATTGATTGTTCACTAAGTGTCTGGGTGAGATAGAAGGAGGGAGAGGAGGGAGAGGAGGGAGAGGTGAGTGGGAGAAAGAGAAAGAGAGTGAAAGACAAGGAGAGGGGGAGAGCGTGGAAGTGAAGGGGCCAATGTAGTATTGATTGTTCTGTCTGGCCGGGCCGTCTGAGTTTGGGGCTCTGTGTCTCCCTCCCATCGCCCTGGGAGACGCTGCAGACAGAGCACAAGTTTGTCACGAAGCATTTTTTGAATTTATGAGAAAGATTTTTTTTATTTCTGTTAACTATTTTGTTAAGTCCTGCAAGGTGACTGTTGTTGTGATTTTGGAGTTTAGAAACATAAATTGAAGTGAAAAATATTGACAGACAGAGAGGATAAATATTTTTATTTGAATTCAGCAAAATAAAACTAAACATCCCTGAGATTTGATTATGTAAAAAAAACTGATATAAGTTTTAGATGAGAATGATTTGACCAAAATTCTGGTTTCTTCCTTTGTCTCCTCAGAGCTTTGGAACTTAATATGATTGGAACTTAATATGATTAATATGCATTTGACTGACAGCTGAAGAATGGTGGAATTGAGGTGAGGAGGGAAGGAGAGGAGAAGAGGAGAGAGCAGAGGAGGAGAAGGGAGGAGGAGAGAAGGAGAGGGGGAGAAGAAGAGAGGAGCAGAGGAGAGGAGGAGTAGAGGAGAAGAAGAGTAGAGAAGGAGGGGGGAGAGGAGTAAAAGAGGAGAAGAAGAGAGGAGTAGAGGAGGAGAGGAAAGGAAGAGAAGAGAGGAGGAGGAGAGGAACAGAGGAAAGAGAATTTAGATGCGGCCTATAGACTATCACTCACCAGGTGGTGATCCCTGTGGTGCCCCCTGTTGGTGGGGTGGTGGTAGAAGGTGAGCAGCCACAAAAGAGGCTCACAGTCTGTGTCCTGTGAGGACACAAGGAGCTGCAGAGCCACGTCCAGCCACTGGGAGCAGCACACCAGCAGGAACCAGGCCTCAAACACTAGGGGGAGCTCTCTGTGGGATAGAATATGTACATGCTTAGGAAGAACCAGGTACATGAGAAAAAGTCTTGTGTATAAACCACGTGTTTCCAATATGGGGCTGGGCTTGTATTTTTCTAACAAATAAAATTACTTCAGGTTCATTGACCAATTTATTCCTTGAACTTCAAACAAATGCTTTTAAGCAAAGCTAGCAAAAAGGATTGGCTTGGCTGGATGGCATCAGCATTTATCTGATTGAGGTATAAATTCATTCTCTGCATTTGACCCATTCTTCAACCAGCACTCGTGGACCCATCTCCAGATGTTGAGCTTGGTTTGGTCAGGACCACCTATCTGGAGGATTTCAACTAGTGTGCATGTTTTGGGTTGATGAGTGCCCGGAGGAACCCCACCCAAGCACCACAGAACATGCAAACTTCCGGTGCAGTCATGGAGTCAAACCCGCAACCATCTTGCTGTGAAGCCTGGGTACTATCCATCCTGCCCCCACATCTCCTGGCACCCCCATTTTCTCTCCTCCTTTTCAGGGATCATGTGTTCCACTTCCACTGAGTTTTCAGTCACAGCTGTGGTCTAGACCAGCTGGGAACAAGTCTTGAACCTTTCCCTCCTCTTTGTCTCCTCTCCTCTCCCATCCTCTCACATCTTTACCCTCCCCTCTCCTCTTCCTTCCCTCTCTCCTCTCTCCTCTCCTCCTCCTCCCCTCCTCTTCTCCTCTCTCACATCTGCTGAGTGAGTCTAGACCTTAATGTGAGTGGAGTCAAATGAAGCTCGTTGAGGCTAGCAATAGGGGCCAATTTGGAGTTCCAAATTTGCAATTCTGACCGCGAGTATCATAGCAACTAAACAGCCAATCTGGAGCGAGGCTGTTGAAGGTAACGCTTCTCACCCACAATGCTGGTTTAGCAGGGGCACTTAGCAACGCTGTCACTCAAACCTGTTGCTAACGCTAGCGGAAGCGACCTCGGGGAAAGAAGGTGCCTGATTTGTTTGTTATTAATGTTCATATCTTGATTTACAGACACAATAGCAAAATAAAAATACCAGGATCACGTAGAGCGTGTTAATACGAAACGCTGCAGCTAGCAGGTTAGCTATGTCCCTTTATATATACAGTCTATGTTCCCAGCACTGAGTTTCTGTGTTCGGGGAGGATTTTCATGGAGCAGAGTAGCACTGGGAATAATGGGCCCTGTTAAACCGCAGCTGGAGGCGACATCTCCACTCTCTTCTGATACGTTTTATCTGCAGCACTGATCCAGGCACAAACACTAAAGCTATTTGTTCTTTTTTATGCTAATATCATACGTATCTTTGTCTTCTGTTTTCTGACCAGTGGTTAAAGGCACACTATGTAACTTTTCTGATGGAATGTCTGCCATCTGATAGCCTATATGGAGATGTTATTACTTTGCCTGGAATCAACCAAAGTATGGCATTAAACACAGTCCTGTTAAATCAGCCCTATTGTGCTTGTGCGTGCTCTATAGTTATAATCGCTGACATCCGTGGATCATTATGTTATAATTTGCACATTTTAAATCTAAATATTCATCTAAAAGGACTTAATAAACAAGTCCACTGACTTCAGTCTCTAATGGGAGCCGACGTCGCTGTAAACGTCATCAACAAAGCACCGCACGCTGTCAGCCCCTCCTATGGATAGCTGCAAACACTAGCGAGCAGCCCATTTTTTTCATTTGTACCAAAATGATTACGCGACACTGCCGAATCCTACGAGTGTCAACAAATAAGAAAATAAAACTAGAGAAGGAAGTGCATAAGTCACAGTGGTGTACCGATAGAGGTGAAAATAGGGGGTAGAATGGCGTCTTGAAAATAAGAGATTAAAGATTACTCACATGAATCACTCCAAATACAACTTCAGAGGCTCAGTGAGAAGAAACAACTAGAACATGGTTAAAGATCTAAAAAGAACAGTTTGTAGAACAGGTCTGATTTAAAGAGGTGGGTGGCGGGGACCATCCCCGAGGTGGGGACAGTGATGGATTGTGGTTCGAGGTGGGGAAGGTGTTGGGTTGTGGTTGGAGGTAGGGACGGTGTTGGGTTGTGGTTGGATGTAGGAACGGTGTTGGAAGTGGGGACGGTGTTGGGTTGTGGCTGCAGGTTGGGACAGTGTTGGAGGTTGGGACGGTGTTGGGTTGTGGTTGGACGTGGGGACAGTGTTGAAGGTTGGAACCGTGTTGGGTTGTGCCTGGAGGTAGAGACGATGTTGGGTTATGGTTGGAGGTGGGGATGGTGTTGGGTTGTGGTTGGACGTGGGGATGGTGTTGGAGGTGGGGGCGGTGTTGAAAGTGGGGACGGTGTTGAAAGTGGAGCCGGTGTTTGGTTGTGGCTGGTGGTGGAGATGGTGTTGGGTTGTGGCTGGAGATGGAGACAGGATACTTTGAGGATTAGGAAAAATATTTAGTAGAGGTACTTAACTTTTTTCTTTCTTGTTTTTCAGTCTGTACAATGCTCTACACGTTCTATACATCCTACTTATATCGGATGTCTTCCGTGTGTTTAAACTTTTGCCTGGTCATGTGACTAAAATGCCTTTGTAGTTCTTAAACTCACTATTACATTTAACATAAAACCTTTAACAGACAAAGGCTCGGAGCTCTACAATATGACACGATGAGCAGTGTGAGTTACCCTTTGGGCCTATTAACTTTAGCTGAAAATCTTATGTTAAACCATATGCTAATTCTGGAGCCATTTCCTCCTTTGTCTGCCTTCTCTTCCCCTTGCACTCTCACCAGACTGGCTAACAATCGCCTTGTGCCGCTCTCTGCCCGCCCCGGCTAATCATCTATAATGAGGCGCCAGAGCGGAGTACCAGGAGAGGGAGCAATTAGAGATGTCTACCTCAAGATTGGCTAATGCAGAGAACATAAAATCACACTTTTCTGACCTGTTAGTCCCATCGCTGTTCTCCTCCTCCTCTGACAGCCTCTGTAATGAGCCACTAACCCAGCTGAGATGATCCCTCCAAGCATCTTCACACATCTCTGAAAAGTTAATGTTAATATAATGGTTAGTAAATACATGCATTTCCATGGCTTTATAAAGAATTGCGATTTACAATATGTTAAAGCAAAATGGACTCTTGTGAGCTTTAAGTCATGTTATAATGTTATTTCCTCAAAAACATACCTGGAGTTGTGTTTTGTTTCATTCACACATGTTTGAGTAACTGTTTATTATTAGTCTGTCTACATCTCTCAAGCTCAGAATGCTCTGTTCCACCTTGTGATGTCGTGACGCGGTAGTTTTGTAGTTAACCGCTACTTTTTACCTTTAGTTCAGTAGAGATTGGCAATTCCAGGGCTGAAATCATCCAAATGATTCTAGTGAAGGTGTATGGAGTTTAAAAACACAGTGGAGCACTTCCTGTATTACCACATGGCATCACAAGGTGGAACAGAGCATTCTGAGCTTGAGAGATGTAGACAGACTAATAATAAACAGTTACTCAAACATGTGTGAATGAAACAAAACAGACCTCCAGGTATGTTTTCTGTGTAATCCCTCAGTCGTCCAAGTCTAATCCATAGCAAAAGAAAAAAAAAAAAAAAAATCTGTCAACTGAAGAAGTCAACTTGGATGAGCAGCGAAATGTCTTCTCTCCTACAAGGTTTTGTCCAGTAGACAGATTTTTCTTTTCCAGGTATGTTTGTGATGAGGAAACAACATTATAACAAAGATCAGAGAATAGTGTAATATGGGCCCTTTAAAAGTACGATTCTGTTCAAAGTACACATTGTAAACAGCTCCAGGTGCTGTAGCAGGTATTCAACTGGACACAGTTTTTGAAATGAAGATGTTTTGATGACTGTCCAGAAGTTGACAATTTGTTGGTACTGAAAACTCCCTTTGGTGCAGGACGTATTTAGCTCAGTGTAGTTTAAATCCAGTGTCTCAGACCAGTTCTATCAAATATAAAATGACAGTAGCTCAGTTGGTAGAGCGTTTGTCTACTGATCCAAAGGTTGGCACTTCAAATCCTGCTCTCGACATAAAAAACATTGGTACCGCAGTGAGATTTAAGCTCCCACAGATGAATGCTGTTGTTATGTCCTTGGGCAAGACACTTAACCCACCTTGCCCCCAGTGTCACCGTACACTCGTGTATAAATGTGTGTGTGAATAGGTGAGTGGTTCCTTGATGTAGTTTTGTTTAAGTTTAAGTTTAAGTTTTGAGTGACGAAGGTGAAAAAGCGCTGAGTTGGGAGCAGAAGCATCTTGATTTCAAAAACAGTGTTCAGATGACTAACCTCCTGGACCAATGAGGGATTTACCGTCTCTACTCCAGCAGCATTCACATCTGACAGAAGACTAAAACATCAACTCATAAATTAATACTAGGGATGCACCAATCCAGCTTTTTTCTGTTTTGATACCGATGTCGAAACTTTTCTTTAAGTATCTGCCGATCCCGATATCAACTGATACCAGAGCAGAGACTGAAAATATAATTTATTTCCTTTCAACACAAACAGTGTGAGGTAAAAATTATCCAAATGAGTTTTTTAATTGTTGTTTGTTATTCAAAGTAACTACAGAACATTTTTTAAAAGTATTACAAGGTGTTTGGGCAAACAGTATCCAGAAAATCCTCTTATCCCATTTTGTTCTATAAACTGGTGTAATATTGACTGAACCGATATCTTTGAACTGATATCAGATCCATCAAAATGTTCAATATCAGCCACCAATATCCGATACCAGTATCGTATCAGTGAATGGTAAATAGACATGTTTATATATAGCACTTTTCCACCTTTAAGGCTCAAAGAGCTTTACATCAAGGAACCACTCACCGATTCATACACACATTCATACACACATTCATACACCAGTGTACGCAGACACTGGTGTATGACACCGGACAAATTATAAAAAGCAGCCTGGACAAATTAAAAAAGCAGCCTTTTTATAATTTGTGCCAACTCAAATTATAGTTTATATCTGATTGGCTGCTATTTACTAAACCACTAATGATATAATGACCTGCCTTTACTTTTTCCATTAGGTAATATGCCACAGCTGCTCCATCAAAGGTACTTTTCTTCCACATCACACTGACATACATGGAGTTTAAACAAGGCTAAACGGAGGCTAAACCATAGACTGTAAATATATATGGACATAGCTAACCTGCTAGCTGCTGCGTTCCAAATAGCAAGTGATCATGGGCGCGCTTCCGGCTCCATCGATTCAGGCTCCAGTTCACTTTCTATTGAAAAACTGTGGCCCCTCTCTCTGTAACTGCTACTGTCAAGCTCGTCATTTTGGTCTTAAAATGTTTGTATTAACCCGCTGTACATGATCCTGGTGTTTTTATTTCACTATTGTGTTCGTAAATCAAGATATGAACATTAATAACATACAAATCAGCTGCCGTCTGTCCCCGAGGTTACTCCCTTTAACATTAGCGTTGACAGCGTTTCTAAGCGCCCACTCCCTGCTAAATCAGCGGTGCGGGAAGGGGCATTACCTTCAACAGCCTCACTTTGGATTGGCTCTTTGGTTGCTATGATACTCGTGGTCAGAATTCCAAAATATGGATTTCAGCTCCTTATTCGCCCCTATAGCTGCTAGCCTCAATAAGCTTCATTTGGCTGGAGCCGAACGCTATGGGTGACGCCATACTCACTTAGTCCACTTCTTTATACAGTCTACGGGCTATACAGAGGCTAAACCACCTCAGCTCCTGATAAAAAGTCAAACATTACAGTATTTCCGTCAAGTCTGTGGTGAAAAATGGTCCGCGAGCACAAACACGAGAAATAATTATTAACTCCACACTGGGCCGGGCTCCACACACTGGGCTCCACACACTATCCCTAAGCGACTTCATTCATGAAAGTCGCTGCTGCCTCAGCATACACCTATTCTGCATCCAATACAATTCCAGACTCAAAAACCCAACTGTTCTGTGTCCAGATTACAGACTGTAGGTGATGGAAAGTGTCCTAAATGTTTACTGTGGGTGTGATTAGGCCTGTCACGATAACAAACTTCTTTTTTTAAAGTTCTATTTTGTGGTAGATGGAATTTTCTATAGTCATCCTGGGGCAGAATGACAAAAGTGTGGCTGCCATTCTGTCACTTTTGTAATCTGATTTCTTTGAGTTAGATTATTCAAATGTAACCAGATCTGATGTCAGTAATCTGATTTCTTAGAGTGCAAGTTTTGATGAGGAAAATTATAAGAAATATTTTAAAATTCATTGGACTTAATCTAAAATACCCACAAATACTCAAAAAATCTATTAACTGACACATGCCCCCAGGGGTTTTTAATGATCAGACTTCTTTATATAAACCATAAACTGTATAAAGAAGTGGACTAAGGGAGTATGACGTCACCCATAGCGTTCAGCACCAGTCAAATGCAGTCAATGAAACTTGTTGCTAACGCTAGAGTGAGCAACCGCGGGGAAAAGAAGGCACCTAATTTGTCTGTTATTAATGTTCATATCTTGATTTACAGACACAATAGCAAAATAAAAACACCAGGATCATGTAGAGAAAATCATGTAGATTTTAAGACCAAAATAATGAGTCGGACAGCAGCAGTTACAGAGAGAGGGGCCACAGTTTTTCAATAGAAAGTGAATTGGAGCCAGAGTTGATGGAATCGGAAGTGCGCCCATGATCACTTCCTATTTGGAAGCTAGCAGGTTAGCTATGTCCATTTATATATACAGTCTATGATATAAACCCACAGAAATTCAGATCTAATTACTGAATTATGTGATTATTCATGTCTGATTTTGACTGGCCATGTAAATGTATTCAGTGAAACCACTTTTCTAGTCTCCATAAAGATGCAATTGCTTTGAATGTTCCACAGTATGGCATTAAAAAGTATCTATCTAGCATTTATTTAATTGTGAGTGTTTTATTGATTGATAAGCATTCTTATTTTAAGTGTGATCGCCTCTGCACAGATCTGATCACTAACTTGGCTTTGTGGTGCCACTTGTTTCTCTCCATGGAGTTAAAGATGAGCTTTAATGACATGCTGTAGAACATTCTAATCTAGGTAAAGCTATAACATCTCCATAGAAACAAGCAGGTGGCGTACCTTCCACCAGAAAAGTTACAAATTGCAGCTTTAGTATGACTCAGGGTTTAGAGCCGTGCACAGTTTTAAAAAGTGAATTGAATGTGTTAAATCCTCTTTTACATCTGAACTCGTGATGTGGCTTTGGTTTAATTACACATCTCAAACAGAATAAAAACCTGGAGTGACTAGACATGGGTCCATTTAACATTCGGCCTCATTTAAATGCTGTATGACTCACCCTCTATTTTAGGCATTATCAGGGCACATGCATGAATAAAGGAGAAAGCAGAGGAGCACACAGACGAGCACACAGAAGGCATCGCAAACGGCATTGCACACGGCATCGCAGATGAGCACACAGACGGCATCGCACACGGCATCGCAGACGAGCACGCACACGGCATCGCAGACGAGCACGCACACGGCATCGCAGATGAGCACACAAACGAGCACCGCTGACAGCTGGCCTGGATTAACATTCCCAATAATAACTATATACATTTGTCCATTACAGCTTGGCAACATTACTGTTTTTTTTACAATCCAATTTATAGCTCAATACATGGGTCACAATATCTGTGCAATTTTTACATGTTTTAGGCCAGAAAAAACAAACTAATTATTTGTATATTATTTATATGCTAATTATCTATGAACATGTCTCACTGGCAGCACGTGACTATGGACCAGTGGATTCAATGTGCCACTGCATCCAACAGATCAGTGTGTGGATGCAAAACAACTTTCTCCAGCTAAACTCAGACAAGACTGAAGTCATAGTCTTTGGCCCACAGAAACAGAGAAAGTGTCAGCAGTCACTTTCTCTAGAGAGAGACTCTACAACCTTCAAATCAGGCTAGAAATCTAGGGGTAATAATGGACTCAGACTTGAACTTTAACAGCCACATCAAATCAATAACATCTGCAGCTTTTTACCATCTAAAAACATTGCAAATCAGGTATACTGTCAAAACCAGACTTAGAGAAAGCATTTGTCTCCAGCAGGTTAGACTGCTGTAACGGCCTGCTCACTGGCCTCTCCAAACGAGCCTTAAGACAGCTGCAGTACATCCAGAATGCTGCTGCTCGGGTCCTGACTAGACCTACCTAAGTATGAGCACATAAGTCCTGTGCTCAGGTCTCTGCACTGGGTCCTGTGGCTCAGAGAATAGACTTTAAGGCAAGGCAAGGCAAGGCAAGTTTATTTGTAAAGCACAATTTGTACACAAGGTAATTCAAAGTGCTTTAGAGAATAAGAAAGACATTAAAATCAAAAGGACTTCAGGGACCGGCCTTCTGCTGGTGCCCAGAGTCAGGACTAAACATGGGGAATCAGCGTTTCAGTTTTATGCAACTAAAACCTGGAACAGTTTTCCTGAAGATGTGAGACAGGCCTCTACTTTGACAATGTTTAAATCCAGGCTCAAAACAGTTCTGTTTAGCTGTAAATATGATGAAAGGTTTTTATTCTGCACTTTTCTCTTTTAATGTTAATTTTATGATGATTATTTGTGATAATTTATGTTTTGATTTATTGTATTGTTATTTTAATGTCTTTCTTATTCTGTAAAGCACTCTGAATTACTTTGTGTACCAATTGTGTTATACAAATAAACTTGCCTTGCCTTGCCATTATCTTATTTAATTTTAAATGTCCTTTTAAGTGTTTCAGTGATATTAACCCCATTTAAAGCTGTGTAAAGTTTCTCTCATCCACATCTAATGCAAACATGCTCTGAACCCTGAGTCATACTAAAGCTGCAATGTGTAACTTTTCTGGTGGAAGGTACGCCACCTGCTTGTTTCTATGGAGATGTTATTACTTTACCTAGATTAGAATGTTCTACAGTATGGCATTAAAGCTCATCTATCTCCATGGAGACAAACAAGTGGCGCTACAAGGCCAAGTTACTGATCAGATCTGTGCAGAGGCAATCACACTTAAAGTAAGAATGCTTGTTATTTTTTATAAATAAAAACACCCACAATTAAATAAATGCTAGATCAACATTTATAATGCCATTCTGTGGAACATTCAAAGTAACTGCATTGTTATGGAGACTAGAAAAGTTACACATTGCACCTTTAACTTAGTGGTTTCACTGAATACATTTACATGGCCAGTAAAAATCAGATAACCAGAATAATCAGATAAGACAATATAGTTAGGTTGGAGGGTCAAATCCCGCTCTTGGCATATACATTACTGGTAGAGCGGTCAGATCCACTAGCCCACAGGTTGGCGGTGCGATGCCAGCTCCCACAGATGAATGCTGTCATTGCGTATTTGGGCAAGACACTTAACCCACCTTGCCTCCAGTGCCTGTGTACACTGGTGTATGAATGTGTGAGTGAATGGCTGAGTAGTTCCTTGATCTAAAGTGCTTTGAGTGTCTTGAAGGTGGAAAAGTGCTATATACAAATGTACCATTGTGGCAGTGTGGAGCCTATAGGGTTAGTATTAGTGATAAATTAACTTGGATTACTGATGAGTAGAAGTTCGATAATCCCTTTTTCTCCTGCAGGAAATCAGTGTTTACCCAAAGTTAAAGAATAATAGAGGAACATTTCAGGATGCCAGTTTCTCACAATAGTAGGCTTTGTGTTTCATACCATATCCCAGGCGAGAGTTGACCCACCAGCACTGACCTGAGGGCCGGGTTAACAGAGGTAGCAGCACACCCGCAGGAGCTTTTGGGAAGTACGCCTTCAAAGGGACACTCATCTGAAACAACAACACATCCATCGCTCAGCTTCAGAAGTGCTGGGTTTCAGATGACATCACAACATTCTATAGGCTAATAATATTTCATACAGGTGAGGGGCAGTTAAAATGAATACAGCTAAAATACAGGTTTTTGTTGTAATATACCAAGTTAGTGGGACTAGTCACAGATAGAAATTATTATATATTACAGTAAATATTTGTGAATAAACCTTTTGATTATTTCATGACAAAGTACAATGTTATAAATGGGGACATGTGACTCTTGCCCCCATCTGGGAGTATGACATCATCACATTCTAGAGTCATGGCAATACAAGGATTTCAGACTCCATTTTGATAGGAAGTAAATGCTTAATACTGATGTGATTTTCTTACCACAGTGAAAATTTATACGTGGAATTTATTATAGGACTGATGTAGTCCTATAATAAATTCCAGTGGTAGAATGTAATGAAGTAAAAGTAGTAAAGTTTTGTACTTAAGTATAATTTTTAGGTACCTGTACTTTTACAGTGGATACTTTTTAATTTTACTTCACTACATCTGAGAGCAGGTATCTGTACTTTCTACTCCACTACATTTTTGAACAGGACTGAGTATTTTTTATTATTGTGTGAGACCTGCTGAAAAGGCTAAGGGTTTAGTTTTAACACGTTCATAATTGAGCAAACAAAAATATACAAATAAAAACAGAAAAAAACAATCGATTCAATTGTTTCTGTTTCAGCTCAAACCTTTATCAAAATCACTACACGTCAAAACACCCACAATGTTTTTTTTTTTTACTTTTTACTCTTTAAAAACATTTTTAAACGGGTACTTTAATACTTTTACATAAGTTGATTTATTCATGTGATACTTTTGCTTTTACTTGCATGCAAACATGCATGGATGACATCTAAAACCTCTTCAGGCATGTTTTTGATGAGGGAACAACGTTACGAGAAATACGAGAAAGCTCGATTTTGCATAATATCACCTCTATAAAAAATTAAAAAAAAAACAAATGCCAGACTTTGGAGGAGTACATTGGACTATTTTTTGTGCAAATTAAAAGGCACTGACTAAAAGCAATTTTTTATATGAAAAATAAATAAATAAAAAATTGTTAAGAGATGACAAAAACAAGCCCGAATGAAAATCATGATCAAAATCTAACTTAACCAAAGGGAAAGTCCAAGGGAAAGCTCTCAATTTACAGGTCGATCTATGATCCTACCCTCACCTAAGATCCTGCTTTAGTCCTGCTTTAGTCCTGCTTTAGTTCCCAGTTTAGTCCTAGTTTAGTCCTGGTTTAGTCCCGGTTTAGTCCCGGTTTAGGCCTAGTCTAGATCTCTGTTCCTACCCTCACCTATGGTCATGAGCTTTGGGTAATGGCTGAAAGGACAACATGGCAGATACAAGCAGTCGAAATGAGCTTCCTCTACAGAGTGGCTGGGTGTTCCCTTAGAGATGGGGTGAGGAGCTCAGTAATACGGGAGGAGCTGCTGCTCCTAATCAATATAACAAACATATTCATACATGGGCTATTGCAATTTTCACCAAATAAAATCATTAAATTAATTAATATTTCCCATTTGGTTTCTTACACAACTAGAGATAAAAGTCCAAATTTGTACTGTTAATGTGTTTTTTCCAGTTCTGATACTTGTTGAAATAAATATCTAACATGAGCTGCAGATTTAGCTTTTTTTACCCCTCTGCTTAATGATTTGAAATCCATCCTCCTCTGGCTCGTACAACACGGGGCATTGAAAGGCTGAGAAATGCTGTTTGGAATGAGAGCTTATGTAACCGCGATACAAGAGGTGCTAACAGTTAATGTAGCGTGTAATAGGTGGCGTTTAGTGTTCTGCATCAACAGCAGTTAAAAGCAGGTGGGATGGAAAAGCACTGTGGTACTGCCATCTACTGGTTAATGGAGGTGAAAAAAAAAGATCTGGGATAGTTGGAATAGCATGAAACAGGTCATGAATCAAACAGAGCAGATCTGGTTTGGTATTTTGAGTCAGTTGTAGTGGATAGAGGTACATGACTAAAATGGTCAGAAAGAAACGTGGGATTTGAAACAAGATTATTAGTTATAAAAGGTTAATTCAATTTGTGTTTTCAACTGTGTGTTTTAAATAAATGTGCCATCAAGAGTCCAGTTAGAAGGGCCCATATTACACTACTTGCTGATCTGTTCTAATGTTGTTTCCTCATCACAAACATACCTGGAGTTGTGTTTTGTTTCATTCACACGTTAAATACACAAACCCTGCATATTTAGGCCGAGTTCTTCTCTCAAACAGAAAAAACTATGTTCCACCTTGTGATGTCATGTGGTAATACAGAAAGTGCTCCACTGTGTTTTTAAGCTCCTGTCAGGATTCCAGTTTTTCCCTGAGTGTTCTTGTGCTGTCTCCCCCCTCCCTTCTGTGTCTGTGTGCGTGGAGCTGGGCGGAGAGTCTAGCACCACCGTCACCAACGGTTACCACCCACTACTCACCTGCAGCCCATCTCCAATCAAGCTTCAACTCTGGACTACAAAGACTCTGCCAATTTCTCCACACGATCGTCAGTTTAGCCTCCCATGATCCCGTTTTTTGGACCCACTGATCACCTCAGCCTCCGACCCAGGTCCCAATACCCAGCCTTTGCATTTTCTTTGAAATAAACCCTGTTCATTTTTTGAGTCCTGTGTCCTGTCATTAAGACAGCTCCATACACCTTCACTAGAAGCAATTGTATTACACTGCCTGGCCAAAAAAAAAGTCGCCACCTGGATTTAACTAAGCAAATAGGTTGGGGTTGCCGCAGTTGATCAGGTCTAGGTTCAGCAACAGTATGTTTTCAAAGAATGAGGTTAGCTTACTACCTGAATATACTGAATGACCAGGTTATACCATCAATGGATTTTTTTCTTCCCTGATGGCACGGGCATATTCCAAGATGGCAATGCCAGGATTCATGAGCTCACATTGTGAAAGAGTGGTTCAGGGAGCATGAGACATCATTTTCACACATGGATTGGCCACCACCGAGTCCAGACCTTAAGCCCATTGAGAATCTTTGGGATGTGCTGGAGAAGGCTTTGCGCAGCAGTCAGACTCTACCAGCATCAATGCAAGATCTTGGTGAAAAATTAATGCAACACTGGATGGACATAAATCTTGTGACATTGCAGAAGCTTACTGAAACAATGCCACAGTGAATGCATGCCGTAATCAAAGCTAAAGGCGGTCCAACGAAATAGTAGAGTGTGTGCCTTTTTTTGGTGGCAACTTTTTTTTTGGCCAGGCAGTGTATTTCAGCCCTGGAATTGCAAATCTCTATTGAACTAAAGGTAAAAGGAGCTGTTAACTTGAAAATTACAGCTTCATGACATCACAAGGTGGAACAGAGCATTTTGAGCTTTGGAGATGTAGACAGACTAATAATAAATTGTTACTCAAACATTTGTGAATGAAACAAAACACAACTCCAGGTATGTTTCTGAGGAGGTAACAGGATTATAACATGGCTTAAAGCTTACAAGAGTCTATTTAATGCAATATAGGACCTTTAAATGATAAACAACTGTTACAAAACACATTTGGATAATTTTTACCTCACGCTGTTTAAGTTTAAAGGAAATAAATCATATTTTCAGTCTCTGCTCTGGTATCGGTTGATATCGAAAATCAGCAGATACGCCAAAGTATCAGCATCGATATCAAAACAGAAAAGTCTGGATTGGTGCATCCCTATACTATAACAGCCTTTATACTGGGAAGATATGATGTATAGTGTTATTAGCTAATTATTTTAAGGTTTTGAGAATATGACATTTCAACATAATTAAAATGTTTAATGTGTCTTGAAAGTAGTTAAATGAACTGTGTTTAGCCTAAGCTCAAACTGGTTTAAGAAAGTTACTGTAATCACAACTGAGCCTACAGTGGGCCAAAAAAGTATTTAGTCAGCCACCAATTGTGCAAGTTTTCCCACTTAAAAAGATGAGAGAGGCCTGTAATTTTCATCATAGGTACACTACAACTATGAGAGACAAAATGAGAAAAAAAAAATCCAGAAAATCACATTTTTAAAGAATTTATTTGCAAATTATGGTGGAAAATAAGTATTTGGTCAATAACAAAAGTTCATCTCAATACTTTGTTATATACCCTTTGTTGGCGTTGTTTGTTGGTCAAATGTTTTCTGTAAGTCTCCACAAGTGTGTGTGTCTCTCACACACTGTTGCTGGTTTGGCCCATTCCTCCATGCAGATCTCCTCTAGAGCAGTGATGTTTTGGGGCTGTCGGTGGGCAACACGGACTTTCAACTTCCTCCAAAGATTTTCTATGGGGTTGAGATGTGGAGAGTAGCCAGGCCACTCCAGGACCTTGAAATG
>KN483679.1:0-66036 GCA_000787095.1 Periophthalmodon schlosseri | reverse complement strand
CTTTTACGACAGACATCATGTTATTACTACACTGTAAGTCAAACGTTAACTCAAAAGCTTTTATACTCAAATGACTTTTCAAGATTGCTGCATCCAAGCTAAATGGCATCCCTACCTTGATCCTCCTGCGCTGCATCGTTGTAGTTGACAGGCTTGCGGTTTCGTTTTCCTTTGCCCAGTTTGCTCGCCAGGTCTTCTTGTTGCTGCTCGTAGTGATGCCGCAATAGCTTCTCCCAATAATCTGGATCCACATTCTCCTCCTGTTTGATGATCTCCCGTTCGATTTCTTCAATCTACAGAATAAACAGTTTAGTGACTGAGTCCTTAAGGCATTCAGGAATCTTAAATGTTCCACGCATTTATGGATTCAACATATTTGATTATTTAAAACAACAAATTCCAAGTTTTTGAATGACCATGGCAATAAAACCTTTTCTGATTATGAAACTACACTTGATTTTAATTGTTTTGCCACAAGAAAATATTACAAGCATTAATTACATTTTACAGCATTGTCCAACTAAGTTATAATTTTATCTTTACAATGTTACAGTAACAATAGGAGCTCTACATGTGTATTTAGTTTAATCAAATAAACATATTTTGTTTGTTCCCATCTTTTTGGCTAGGGAAAAGCAAATGATAATTCAGTGTGCCACCGTAGCATGTCCTTACCTTATCCTCCTCCCGGACCATGTACTGGGCCACTTTGAAGGAGCTGAGGTACTCGTTCATGTTCTGAACATCTGTGTCATCTGTGGCATCTTGACTTCGGTCCAGCAGCCTCTCAATGGCAGCACTATCGTAGTGAATTACATTGCCCTCATCCTCAGCTTTATCTGCAGAAGGTTTCTTCATACCTGCCACAGTATTTGTCCAAAGAAATATTGCAAAGTAATTTATAATATAGTCACAAGAGTGGAAAATCTAAAGGCCAACATATTTAAACAATGTTGAACGATAAAATAAGTTTATTTGGATGGAAGGATGCCGGATATGATTAACTATAACATAATGGTTTATGGGAATACTGCAGCCTGTGTCACCTTCTCCGTCATCCTTGAAGAGCTCCTCTGTTCCAAATTTGAGGATGTCGTCCAGTTCCTGTTTGGACATGGATCCTGCCTTGGACCCCAGTCCTGGCCGCACCACCAGGTGGGTCAGCATCATCTTTCTCTTGGCCACCTGCGTGATACGCTCCTCCACACTCGCGCGCGTAACAAAGCGGTAGATCATCACTTTGTTGGCCTGTCCAATCCGGTGAGCTCGACTGAATGCCTTTGGGAGGAGGAAGAAAGGTAAAAACAAAGGATTAAGTCAAAACAAGTAGATCACTTTTAATTATTTCATGACATCATAGTCTTACCTGTATGTCATTGTGAGGGTTCCAATCAGAGTCAAAGATGACGACAGTGTCGGCGGTGGCCAAGTTGATACCTAAACCTCCAGCTCTTGTTGACAGCAAGAAGCAAAACTGACAAGCACCAGGAGCTGGGGGAAAAAGTGTGAGAAGATAAATAATATGTAACTAAACAAAGAAAAGACTCAAATCCGTTGTTCAAGTAGAACACTTTAATACAGTTTAACTCCATGCAGTGGAATTTGCATTGATGGCTGTCAGTATCTCACCATTAAAACGATCAATGGCCTCCTGCCTCAGAGCTCCTGTGATGCCTCCGTCAATCCTCTCATATTTGTAACCTTCATGGTCCAGAAAGTCTTCCAACAAGTCCAGCATCTTTGTCATCTATAAACAAACAAACACAGCAGCGTTGATGCTTTTCCTCTACACGTGACAACCCACCACAGCTGTATTCCAGTCTGCAGCTGAGCCCCAGGGGTTGTATGGGAATAACAGAACATCTGTGGTGAGAGGTGGCCATCTGGTGAGTGAGTGTAGTACAACCTGTGGCCACACACATTTATGTTTGTGGATTGGGCAGTACCTGAGAGAAAACCAGCACTCGGTGGCCCTGCTCTTTTAGTTTCCTCAACATTTTCTGCAACAGCATCAGTTTCCCAGAGGCCTTAACAAGAGCTGACCCCTCGTAAGCACCATTGGGAGTTTTTTGGGCTTCCTATAAAAAAAAAACAAGTGAGACAAGACGATGAAAATTTGAGCATTACCAATTTCCACCACAGGGTGTCACTGCTACCAATGTTATTCACCGGAAATGTCAGCGTATCAAATGTAGTAGAATGGTAGAATTGAGCTCACCATGGAAGCACTGGGAAAGAGGTAGGGATGGTTGCAGCACTTCTTTAGGTCCATCATAATGTTGAGCAGGGAGACCTGGTTTCCTCCACCTTTTGAGTTGAGAGCCTCAAAATTCTTGGTCAAAATAAGTTTGTAATATTTCCTAAGTAAAAAAAATATATTTTGCTTTTCTGTCATATGTATTTATTCTAAATTGTGTTTATATAGTATCTTTGTTATTGTCAATATTAATCAGTGCCATACTTCTGCATTGGGCTGAGCTCCACTCTGACAATCAGTTCTGTTTTTGCAGGCATGTTCTTGAAGACGTCAGCCTTGAGCCGCCGCAGCATGTGAGGTCCCAGCAGGTCGTGAAGCTTCTTGATCTGGTCCTCTTTGGAAATGTCAGCAAACTCTTCGAGGAAGCCCTCGAGATTACTAGAAAAAGAGAGTCAAATAAATGATTTCATATTTACAGAAGTGGCAGATGCGAAGCAGTAAAACAAGTGGCTGGGACAAACTTGAAGCGGTTGGGAGTGAGGAAGTTAAGCAGGTGAAACAACTCCTCCAGGTTGTTCTGCAGAGGTGTTCCTGTCAACAACAGCTTATGGTCGATTTTATAGTCATTCAAACGCCTGAAAAACTGCAGGACAAAGGCAGATTACAAAACATCCAAACGTTGGTAAACAATTAATTAATCCTTGTAACACTACCTTGGACTGGTTATTCTTCAGGCGATGAGCCTCATCCACCACTAGACAGGCCCAGTCGATTGACTTGAGTGCTGTTTGGTCGATAGTCACTAGTTCATAGGAAGTCAGCAGCACATGAAATTTGATAGGAGCTTCTCTCTGCAGGATGTAAAAATAAAGTTTGTGTAAAACATATATCTCTATATATGCTACATATATGAGTAAAAAACATATTTCAGTACTCACTCGTACTTTGAAAGTCTTTTTTCCTCCTTTGACTGCATTATCATCAAATGAAAACTCATTTTCCCTGATTATTGCTCGACTATCCTTATCCCCTGTGTATGTGACCACATAAAAGTCAGGGGCCCACATCTCAAACTCTCTCTCCCAGTTGATGATGGTGGAAAGAGGGGCGCTTACAAGGAACGGACCCTTTGTGTGGCCCTAAAACAGAAAGAATACTTAACATCCTAAATCTTTGATGAACTTGTTTCTTAGCTTCCTGAGTTTTAGTACCTCCTTAAAAAGAGAATAAAGGAAGACAATGGTCTGGATTGTTTTGCCGAGACCCATTTCATCGGCCAGGATGGTGTCTGTGCCCTGAGCCCACGAGAAACGCAGCCAGTTCAGACCCTCCAGCTGGTACAGGTGCAGAGTGCCCCCTGTTGATGTGACAAAGTCTGGCTGTTCCTCATATTTTATTGTTGGCTGAAATAGAACACGTATTAATTAAGAGGTTGAGTAAATGTCAGCAATTAGTTGTAATTGTTGCAAAGCTTTGTACACTCACATCATTGACTGGAGAAGGAATAGAGCCATCCTCCCCATCTTCATTCTGAGTTCGGTTTCTCATTTTCCTGGGCTTGTCTGGGTCATCCTCTTTCATTATGTTATCCCTAAAAGACAAAGCACAAGTGAACAAACATACATCTCAAAACATTGATGACTTTTTATATGACTGATCTGACAGTAGATGAAGTACAGAAAGATGAAATACATAAACTATAACTATATTTATACATATGATTCACATACGCCAGAACATATGCCAGGAGTGCATATAACACACTGCAAAATGGTAATTGTGTGAAAATATAGTGCAGTTGTCATCATCATTGCAACTGAGAAGGTGTTCTCAATTGAACTTGGTAAAATATAGAAATCACATCAGGACATGTGGTGTAAAACAAAAGCAGGTTACCAACAGATGTACTACTAACATTGCAACAAAAAAAAAAGTGGGGCTAAACTTTATGTAACCAAAAAGCACTTTTGCGTTTAAAACACACTGTAGAGCTGGTAAAGTCATGTGAAAAAGCTGCAATTTTTGTGTAGTAAAATCTACCTATGTCTCCAGTAGGCAGCTTTGTAAATTTCAAAGTCGGGGATATTCATGTCATCTCTCTCCCAGGTGCACTGGTCATACGTCAGGTCTCTCCATTTCACCAGGTAGTGGTACATGCCCTTCTTATCCACACTGGAAGATACATAAAACAAGTTCAAATGAAGGAAAGCAGATAAAGGCTCAAACACTGGGGTGATCAAGCTTTTTCTGTCGCCGGCCCCAGATTCTGGAACAAACTGCCCCCCGATATATGCACTATCACAGACTTTGGCATTTTTAAATCCAGGCTCAAAACTTATTTATTCAGACTGGCTTTTAACAGTCTGTAATGCAGTGACAAAGCACAGTCTGTTTTGTTATTTAACTGTTTAATGTTTAGCATATTTTTACACTGTGTTGATTTATTGGAAAGCCCTTTGGCCACCTTGAGTGTTGTAAAGGACTCTATAAATAGAGTGATTGATTGACTGATAAACATGTAAAGTAACAAAGGTGTGTTACCTGTGGTTTATGATGCGATGTATGATCATCCATTCTGGCTTGATGCCATATTTGTAGTATTTATCTTCCAACATAGCATACTGAGGATCTTTGGCCCTTCTTTTCTCACTCTTAACTACACCGTTCTCATCCTCATTCCCTGACCCATAATCCAGACTGGGTGGCTCATCCATGTCTGTCTTCCTCTGGTAATTTCGGTACATCACTGAGTGGAAAATCTCCAGCTGGAGAAATATACCAAATAGAAATTAGGCAATTACAGTCAAAAGCATACAGGCAGCTTCAGAAAGTTATAAATAATACACTACGTGACAAACATGGAGTATTTTGATCATAAGCTTTGTTAATTAGACAGCAATAAAGGATTCATCCAAATGGATAAAGAGGAGGTAATTTACTTCTATTAATTGCTAACACATAATATATTTAGATCACCATGATACCTTTTATTGTTTTGAAAATGCTAAGTGTGCTCCTTTACAACATAATCAGATTGCATCCCACTAATGAAACTACTGCACATTGCTATGAAACTACTACACATTGTTATGTACAGTTTTGTATCATGCTTTTGTATATTTATGGAGAGTGTGGGAGTAGGGATGTGTCAAAAATCGAAAGAGGGATAGATCGCGATCTAAACTTCGGTCAATCCCGATGATAAGGCAAGCACATTTTAATCAGCAGGTCTAATAGCCAATCCTGTGGCAGTAAGAGCACGTGGTACTGAAGAGTCACCGCTCACTTGTTGCTCTGAGTCAGGGCCACAGCACGTCTCTTTATGTCTCCTCACGTCATGTGTTTTGACTTAAATCTGGCCAATTTTAAATCTGACACCCGGTTCTTTATACCTGAAGTCCACATGTCTATGTTTTCAATAAGATGGAAGAAAATGTAACTGAAAAACAAGACTGATCAATAAGGGGAAAAGGGAGCATGGATGACGTAGGCTTGTGGGCTGAGCATTGGACAGAATCTTACAGCTGTAAGGAGGGTTCAAATAGGGCCTGGGAGAGATCGCTAAATTACTGAAACATGCATGGACGACATCTAAAACCTCTTCAGGCATATTTTTGATGAGGGAAACACGTTATAACATGGTAAAAAGAATCGATCGAAATCGATTTTGCATAATACCCCCCTCTGCATTGATAATGTAGTGATAATGCATTTGTTGACAGCCCCTGAGTATTGTACAGGATTACTGTACAGGTGGACTTTCTCACCTGCAGTTCTGTGATCCATGTGCAGTGCCAGTAGGACTGACCAGCCAACTTCACAAAGAACTCCCTCTCAGCTCTGCCTTTCATGGGGGGCGGAGGAGGGGCATCCGGGGGGGCATCAGGAGCAGGAGGCACTGGGATGGACGGAGGAGGTTCACCCCACCGCCAATGGAGAATTTTCTGAACACGACCTTTGATGGGTGGACACTAAGAAGATGATAATAATAATGGAATAAATATTTTCTTGTGGAACATTTCATCATAAAACTACATAAAGTATATTTCTTTAAACATCACAAAAAAACTAAACATTTTTGCGTAGAGAATTTAGTTATAGCATATAAAAATAGGTACTGCATAAAATCTGTATCTTATAAAATAAAACCTAAAGCAGAGTGAAATGCCATAAAAGTCAAAACGATAAGATTAAGGCAGCTTAGTCATATAGAAGTCCATTTTTATTGCACATATGAAGGATTCATATTCTTAAACCCCAGCCTGAAAACAGACAACCAAACGATATCTGCTTCCATCATAAATCCATTAGAAGACCATAAATTCTACATTTGGAAGCTCTAAGTATCACTAAATAAGCCCCAGTGAAGCAGTAGAACAATTAAACTAGAGGAGAAAGCACAGCGAGTCCTGAATAAGACATAAACAGTAATGAATTAAAGGAAGAGGAGCAGCTCACAGTGCATCGGGGACACAGCCACTCCCCGTTGGGGATCTCTGGCAGCGGCGGGTTGAGGCAGTGAATGTGGTAAGAGGAGGTGCAAGTGTCACAGCATAACAGTTCGCCGCCATCTTTACAAACTCGACAGAACTCCATGTGGTCGTCCTCCTCCTCCTCGTTGCCAGTCACCATGCCGACGCTCACCTCCGAAATCACCCGGTCCTCGCTGTCCTCCTCAAAATCCTCAAAGTCATCATCTTTAGCCTCCCATTGGATGCCTTCTTTTTCCTGGCAAAGGGAAACATATAAGTTAGGATAATCATAACAGTAGATGAGCCTGAGGGAGGAAAGACAACAATGAGAGCCAATTGAAGATTTTGTTTTATATTAAGAGTAGTTGTTGTTTTTCTGTAGGGTAGTCAGATGGTTTGGACAACATGTAAAAAGACGGGAGAGTTAATAAAGAGGCAGAAACATGCTGAAGTTAAAAAGCTTCCGGGCAGGATGCCTAGAAGAACGCCAAAGATTAGGAAGTCATAAACTTGGTGGATGTGAGAGGATGAAGATCACAGGGATAGATTAAAACAGATTATTCACTCTGGCAAGTTCTGTAAAGAAAATAGTTTAAAACTTAATTATGAATGTATTTATGTTTTCATTACTTTACAAACTTATTTAAACAGGACAGATTGTAGCTAAACATTGGCAGCTCTGAAGGGACACACTGCTCTCTGTACACAATGATGAAAATAGGTCAGAGGATGAGATCATCTTACAATAACAAGGTCATTTTATTTATAACTATAATTCATAGGCAACTTTTATGGAATTGTAAAAATAATAAAAAATAAAATATGGAATTTGTTTATGACAAGCAAGATATATATTATAATTGAAAAACAACTTTTTACACAATAGTTCAGTCAAAAATATAAACAAAGTACCAACATTAACGTAACTTATTCAGCTCAGTTCTGTCCAGTAGCTTGATATTCAACAACTACAAGAAATCTACCAAAATGAATCACACATGTAGCACCACATGGCGTCTGTCCAAAGAATAATTGTCATCTGCTGTCACACGACAAAGAACTAAAGCAATCAAACGCAAAAACCTCTATATTTTTTCCTATATTTACACATGATACTGCAGAAGAATTATCGTGGTATTGATACTTTGCATCTGATGTCATCACTATTCCCTGGGGGTTTGAAGCTAACTAGAGGCACTGCTCTGTCTCAAGCTCTGTTACTCCAGTTAGGCTTTAATCTGAATTTAAATCTGACCATAAAGAACTGACTTAGTTGGAACTACAACAGGTGAGTAGATTTTGTAATGTTAAACAAGTCCCTCTCAAATAATTTTACAGTCACAAGCTAAGTAGCACTAGCCAACTGTTTTTCAGCTAGTCACTCTCACCGTTTTGCTGAAAATCAAACAGGCTCCTGAAAAAAACTTAAAACCATTTTCTATTTTTTCAGAGTTTCAGACTATTTAAAAACTTATTTGACTGCTTTCTCTAATGTGTGCATTGTGTCACTATGGTAACTGCTGAACTTTCTGCCAGAGACATACTGTATTTTCCAGACTATAAGTCGCACTTTTTTTCATAGTTTGGCCAGGGGTGCGACCAATACTCAGATGTGACTTATATGTGAAATTATTAAAATATAAATTTCACATGGGTGCGACCAATACTCAGATGTGACTTATATGTGAAATTATTAAAATATATAATTTCACATCTTTGTTATTGTCACACTGACAACCGCACGAGGCCACTCTAGGCTTGTACCAGTATCTACTACACGGCGCGGCACTTCATCTACCTCCGGAGTTGGCGGAGTTGTTCGGAAGCGACACCGAGGATGAAGAATTCAATGGATTTAGTGATTTGGACTGAGATCGAGAGTTTGGTAAACTTGTTTGCTTGTTTTTTATGCTTTCGTTATCTGATTAACTGTTAATATCTTACGTTAACATACCAGACACTTATTCAGTTCGTTGTCTATGCTTCATGTAGCTGAATAAATATAAATGTGTTACGTTAGCGTGCTGTACTGCTATTCAGCCTGTTGTTCTCTATTTTATTGTCATTATTATAACTTGCCTTTAAAGATAAAATGTCTGCTCTTGGTCTCGGATTTTGTAAAATAAATTTCCTCAAAAATGCGACTTATAGTCCAGTGCGACTTAAATATATTTTTTCTTCATTATTATGCATTTTTTGGCTGGTGCGACTTATACTTCGGAGAACCCCCAGCGTGACGTCATTGCAAATTATCAATAGGTGTTTGTGGTTTTACTTACACAGTGTGGACAGCTCCATTTGCCCTCGGGGGCCTTGTCAAGCTCGGGCTCCAAGCAGACAAGATGATAGGCCCTGGGACAAGTGTCGCAGAGGATGATCTCTCCGCCCTGCTGACACACCTCGCAGTAGTCCTGGTGGTCCGTTTCGTAGCCGTCTGCCTCCTCATCGCCAGGAACAGGAAGCAGGTCTGTGTGTAGATAGCTTGTATTAATAGATCATTTTACTTTGTCGGCGCTGACAACATACGATTGTCCATATGCATAATTGACCTGTGGATTTATGCTTACTAGTCTTCTTCTTCTTCTTTGCAGGCCGTCCACGCTTGTTCTTTTTGACCCGTCCGGAGCTGTCAGATCGAACGGAGGAGCTGTGAACACTGGAGTCCTCCTGCTCAGACTCATCCTCATCCATATCATCACTCTGAAGGGAAAAACAATGAAGGTTTAAAGCTGACCTATTATGCAAAATCAACTTTTTAACGCTTTCTTCTTTAACCTCTTGAAGTTGTATTTAGAGTGTTTCATGCACGTTTGAGTAATCTTCACACTCCTGTATTCAAGACGCCATTTTGCCGATCAACTCCCATTTTTACCGCCACCGGTATACGCCCATTGCTCTGTACTTACTTCGTTCCCCAATTTGATTTTCTTAATCGGTGATACACATAGGATTCGGCAGTGTAGTCATTTGGTACAAATTGAAAACAAATCTGTGACTCACTAGCGTGATCTGCAGCTATCCATAGGAGGTGCCCACAACTGCGTGACTCTTTGTTGTGATGACGTTTATGGCAATGTCGGCTCCCATTGGGCACCGCAGCTTTCTAACGCGGAAGTCAGCGGGCTTGTTTCTTTTATTAAGTCGTTTTAGATAAATATTTCAATTTAAAATGTCCAAATTATAATGGATTGATCCTCGTGTGTCATACATTATAACTATATAGCAGACAAAAGCACAGTATGTCTTTAAGAGACATGGTTTCGACAAACCTGTTCAATTATGTGTTTGTGATACTCACAGAACAACTCCTTTTCCTCTTCGCTCCTATAGGTGATAGCTTGATACGAATCGGTGCCATCTTTTTAGCCTTAGCGAGAGCTTTTTTCTTATCTGGGACACGTGGACTTTTGCTGCGCTTCTTATAGCCTGGCCCTGGAGAATATAACATAAGGGAACACATAGAATAAATGAGGTGTGTTTTGTGTACTGCTAAAAATAAGGTTAGATGAATATTGTGTCACACCAGAAAGAATCTGATGTATTCATTTAGTGTCTGAAGCAGCTATTAAATCATTAAATCATTCCAGTGGTGGTTTATTGAGCTTGCTACTAGAGCTTCATTTAGTCGATTCTGTCGATGGGGTCTTAACCAGCCAAAATTTGTATTAGTCGACTAATCATTATATTTAGATATATAAGGATTTATATAAGATAAAAACAGAAGTTAGTTAGTGAATTAATTAGTTGAAGATTTGGTATAGTTTAGTATTTATATGTAAAAATGCAGATTATATTTAAATTAAAATGATTCACATCTTTAATCTGTCTTTAAATAAATACCTTGTCTCCTAGTTCTGTTTTCCGTATAAATAGTTGTTTTTACAGGTGTAGTCTATTAAGTGCAGTTTAAGTCAGATACTTAACAATACATGATAGTTTTGAGAGCTTTTGCCATGCCCCCTTTTTAGTCGACTAACCAATTCACAGGACAGGATGTCTTTAGTCAACAGTTAGTTAGCAATTTACCTTTGCCCTCTTTGGTCTTGGCTTTGCGGATGGGCGGAGGCTGTGGAGGAGGTTCTGGAGAAGCAGTGGCTGCAGAGACCTGCTCGGCAACAGCAATGGCGGCAGCGGCTGCAGCGGCTGCAACAGCGGCAGCATTTCCTTTGAATGGATTGTTTGAGCTAAACTCTCTCCATTTGGCCCCCAGGATGGTCATCATCTTTGACATGGGGATCTTCGGATTCTTCTTTGCAATCATTGGCCTGAACATCACAAACATATATATTACAAGGAAATGCAGATGGATTGACTGATTTAAACCTGCATTAGGGCTGCACAATAAATCACAAAAATATCGATATCGGAATATTGGCCGACACAATAATCGATAAAATAACAACAACAAACTCCATTTTACAGAAATGTACTGTTTTTTTAAAGTCTTTTGAAAGTTTTTTGAAAAAAGCACATTTCAATCATGACTTTCCTTCCTTTGATTGGTCTTGGTTTAGTCTCTGTTAAGTATTTTATTTTGAAACAGTCTGACTAGCAAATAAAGGCATGCACACTTGTTTTAATTTGATTGAATTTATTGTATCAAAAAGTAGGCTACATTATAATATTGCCATTATATCATTATTGCAACATAAAATGTATTATTTTATTATAGTTATCAAATATTGCATCTTTTTCTCATACCATGCACCCCTACTTCATATGTGGCTGATTAGTTGAATTTGAAATCCAAAATAAGGAGAAATAGGTTCAGGAAGCTCTGTAAAATAAGATATTCAACTTGTGCAAAAGAGCATAGCACAAAAGCATAATGTTCAAGAACGTACAAGCCTCAAGCTGTTTCATCACAAATGTAATATTATATGGAAGGATCCTAGTACAGAAGCCTCTTTGTGTCACAGTAAGAAGAAAGAATGTATACTGTGCAAAATACAGGTCAATGGAAGCGAGAAGTTATTATATTTACAAATACAAGATATTTGTTCACACTTTCAGTCTTTCGGAGACCTGGTCAAATGCAATATTTTCAATTGTAATATAAGAATTTCAATGGAAATTAGAATGGTGGAAATTAGGAAATTGCTGATAAAGTTGTATGACGCAATTGCTATACATGATAGAAAAATCATATTTACATATTTACTTTTAAATTGATAAGCCCTACTTTCAAACAATATGAGAGAATTACCGCATGAACTGGCTGAAGGCTTTGTAATTGGTGAGTTCTCTGTAGTCCTCCTCTGTGAAGGTATGGTCAACATCCTCCAGACCCCACTCTTTTGCCAGTTGGGCTGAGGTTTTCTGCTCAATGGGTTGCTTTAGGACAAACAAAACATGAAACATGATTAATAATATAATAACACTGATAGTGGAACTCAACGGTCCTGCCCACTTCGAAGTCCGCTCTGGTTCCGGAAGTAAATTTTCTATTTGTTTTTCCCATAGACTTTTCGAAAAATATTAAAATATTAGCTGGTGGTAAGTAATATCCATAACGTGGTTGTTTTAAGTCCAAAAAGCACATTTAAAAATCAAGATTCTGCAAAATGTTTTAATAACTTTGCGGTTTATAAAGTTTCAGAAACAGACTTTAAATAAAATAACAGGTCTTGTGGTTGTTAGTTACCCAATAGCTGATTAGCCTTGAGCAAGCTTCAAACTATACATACTAATAGCAAAACAAATACCTTTGTAGTCTCCTCTTGACTGCTATCCCGGTCTCCATCATCTTTTTTCTTCTTTTTTGTTTTCTTTTCTTTACGTTCTTTATGTTTCTTCTTTTTCTTTTTCTCCCCGGATCCATAGTCACTGGCTATACTGTCCGAATTGTTCCCAAAGTCCCTGTCTCTTTCTCTGTCTGAGTCTCGTTCTATATCGCTGTCCTAGAAAAACACAATACAGGCTCAATTCTTAATATAGTTGGATCTAAAATAACGCATAAAATATCTAAATAAGGTACACAAACAAACGCACAATCTTTTTCCGCTTTTTTGTTTTTACTGGTTTGCCATCTTTCTCTTTCTTCTTGATGTCTTTCTTTTTTTTCGGACGGCCTTTTTTCTTTGTGGGAATCTCTCTGTCTGATAAGTCACACTCATCACCTGAAAGGAAGAGAGCAGAGAAGAGTTAAAGAAACAACCCAGCACTCTGATTTATGGACAAATTCTTCCACAACAAAACTCTGACCTTTGACCTTATCTTTTTGATGGCACTTGTTAAATTAGGTACAGTTTGTCGGATAAGTGCATCCAGCAGCGCATGGCATTTCAATACAACAGACTTATGAGGAAAATGTTTAATGTTTAGATCAAAAATATCTATTCCTTTTTATAAGTAGCCTACACAAATTATTCAGATTGTTTTAAGAATATGACAAATGTATCACTATCAGCAAAGCTTAACTTTTCAGGTGGAGGGTCTGTCACCTGCTTGTCTCTGTGGAGGTGTTACTGATTTGCATGGCATGTTTTGCAGTATGTCTTTAATGTATGTCATATGTTTCCATGAAAATATGCAGATGACACCGCCAGGTCAAGTTTCAGGTCAGAGCTGTGGATAGACAATCTCCAACGCTCAGTCATATTTTTGAGCAATAACAAGCTTGCAAGATAACTTTAATGCCATACTGTGGAACATTCCAGGGAAAGTCCTCCACCAAAAAAGTTACACCTTTAAAGACATTTAAAGACCAGACTCCTCGATTTATAACTGCCTTTCTAATACCGAATATTGAAAATAGTGAATGTCTGAATGAGCAAAGGAGCAACTAACCACATTCCCTTGGTGCAATATCATAACCGCAGGGAAGGCAATTAAACTTGCAACCTGACCTGAGTAAAAAGGCTACATAGACATGAGGCACGAAAGATAGTGCCGTCTCAGCTTCAGAGAAATGCAGTAAAGCATAAAGCAGAACCCAAATACGGGCAGCAGCCCGCTGTTCGCTACAAGCTGCATTTTGTCGGTTTTATTGTTTGCCTGCCTTTGTCGGTGCGCGCTCCCACCACCAGCACCGACCGACTCCCCTCCCCTCCTCACCCCCACCCCATTAAACAGGCAGCCCCGCTTCTTCCCACCTCTCCGTGGAGCGTGCTGCCGCTATACACAGGCCGGGGGCGGCAGCAGCGCGCACGCGGGAGTCGGTGATGCAGAGGCCGCTCGTGCCGTGATGTGATGAACTGGAACGACTTCCTCTCTCTTCTCTCGCTTTAATTCCCACAACGGGACAGCAACCACTGATGTGGCCGCTGCGAGGGGTCGCGAGAGGGTGAAGGCCCTCAACGGGAAGCCCGGCACTAATACTAAATCTGTCTTGCATGGCGGCATGTCTCTGGCCAATTAACTTAAGTTTAAAACAAGCAATGGTTGCTTGCAATTGCACTTTGCAGGCCCAATGGAAATTAATTGTCAGTCCAATAGTATGGCTATTTTAGTTTCACGGGGCACTTTCACTGTAACTTCTTCAGCCAGAAACTTCTAGAACGTCACATGTATCCAATCAATCATCTGCTGCAGGTCAATATGGCACCACACAAGGAACTGGACCTCGCAGCAAGCAATGACGAGCTGAAAAATACAGTTTAACATGTTTCGGCGTGTGCTACTTCATCTGGAGTGCTAAACTGCAACAAATGAGAATAGACTCTTAACCTAGGGAAAAGAAAGCATGCAACAACATTGTCCCATAATGGCCCATCAAAGAGGTACAGAGAAGAGGTGGGAAGACTACATGTCTCACACCATGATTTCACACTAGTCACCGGCTTTATGTGTGCACAGCTAAACTAGACATCATCTCCATGAAGGAGTGGCCTATACAGCCCGGGGCAGTGGGAGTCCATATTGGTGCCAGTCTTTCATGCCGAGAGCATTTTACCCTTCAGGGCGACCTTATTACCCCGCACACGGGCTCATTTACATAGATGACATGCATGTCTGCGAACTGCCAAGGGCTAGAGACAATAAAGGAACTAGGAGGAACCTACAGCGGTGCAGAGAGTTAGTTTGAACTTTGTAGAAATGAGCTGCATGGTATGAGGAAGTCATTTGAAGAACTTGGATATAAAAACACAGAAACACATGTGTCTAATATTAGTCATCAGACAAATTGCAATTGGTTTGTCATGCATGCACCCTTTTTGCAAGCTCCGACTCGCGAGTATCACTGCTGGAGAACCTATGAATGATGCGTTATTGGGGACAAACTTCGTGCATCTTTTGGAAACATTCTTGCACAATATGCAAAGGGATTCCTGATTTCCCTGCACCAGCTCGGGTCCTGCTTGGGTCTACGAGCCACATCGCACAGGAGCGCTCACACACGGACACAAATTTAAGCTTTGCCGCTACTTTTAGCAGAGCATTTTAGCGGAATGGGCAGTGTTTTTATTTGTTGTGCGCGCCCCCGGCTGCTCGGCCAGCTTTCGTACTGTACCTGGCGCGCCAGTGGCGGTTGTTGCAGTTTCCCGAAGCGCTGCCGGTGAGTTTATGTCGCTAGTGTTTTCGTCTAGTTCTCCCTCGTCGTCTTCTTCATCAAAATCCCCTCCCTCGGAATTAACCACCATGCCCTCTTCTTCCTCACAGGAGCGGAGAGGAGATGACATTATATTCCTGTCATTGGCGCCGTCCTTGTATTCAAAAAGCGAATTCTTGTCCGATTATATGATATTTATTTAATATTCAAATCGGCACAGAAAAAAGTGGGGGGCGTTTTGGAATATTTTACACTAGGCAGAGCAACAAAGATGGCCGCCCTCTTATATTTATTTTTTAACAACCCCCCCAATAAGAAAAAATCCCCTTACATAAAAAATGGCTGACTATATTATTTCAGAACGTACCCCCTCCTCCTTTCTCTATCTCTCCCCGTCTCTCTTTCTCACTCTGCGCGCCCCCTCCCTCCATAAAAACGTACACATTGTTACAAGAAAAAAGGGGTGTGTGGCTGCATGTAAGTTATATTGTTAGTTGTTTGTTTCTCTTCCCGTCTGCCCCCTCCCTCTCTGGATGGCTCCCCCCTCAAAGTCCAGATCAGTCACGAACCCGGCCGCCGACTTGCCTCGCCTGATGTCACTGTCACTTGCAAGATCACAACACGCAACACCTCTCGCTTTCTGCATTGCACAAATCTATCAAATATGGCCACCGTACAGTCTCCGGAGCCCCCACCGCTGTAAAAAGAATTATTTTGGAGCAGCGGGGTTGTGTGCGAGTGCTGGGGAGGGAATGAGCGTGAGGGGGGTTGGGAAAATCTGCCGCAGCCATGCCCAGACTTACATCAGATTGTATTGCTTAAAAATTAACTACTTGTGGTGGGGAAGAAAACAAGACAGGGTACACAAACTGCTATTCGCCCTTTCAAACCTTAATATTAACCAACCCATAGTGCACAATCCATTCCCCAAATGCAGGTGTAAAAATCCAGTCAGTGATATAGTGAGCACTTACTGTATTAGGAGGCTCTCCAAAGCAGCAGCCTGTGTAAACTGGCAGTAAGGCCATGGGAATCCCTAGACCCCAGCCAGCCCTGGGTGGCTGCACAGGGCACTCTTGTTTTGACAAAAGGGATTGCGATTTGCATGTCACATTTCACATCCAAAGCTCACTGCATCATCACGGTCAAACACAAAGGAACAACTGCAGGCTATGTATACTTTATTTGGATTGAATTTGAGTCGTCTGTAGCTAAGTACTAGGTTTTCACGGGCCTATTCAATGTACCACTGCAAAATGTATAAACCTGCATTAAACATGGAAGCTGACGCTGAGACCGTAGCATACATCATGGTGTTGTTCATTGCGTTAATTCAAAACACCTAATATTTGAAAGACCCATTTGTAATCAGTGTTGTATGGGTTTGATTATTCTGTTGTGTATTAAGCTACATATTTATGACTAATGAAATAGAAATGTTGATTACTATTTGAACTGATATAAGGCCAAATATTATGACTGCAGTAAAAAATGAATAGTCTGTGGTGATAAAGTTACCTATACTCTTGAGAATGCTGAATCCTTTGGAGCTCTTGGTGGTCACTGGTTTGCCCTCAATAACTGCACCTCATCATGTAGACAAGCTTTTCTGTGACAGCCATGGCCCATGTCCATGTGTTCTGCTCAGTTGCAACAGGTGTCGGCATCCCTGCTGCCGCAACAGAGAGGAGAGGAATTTGTTAGTGCCTGATCCAATGGCCACATCTGCCAAGACCCTCACACAGGCAGGGAAGATGCTGTGTATGTGAGGCTGGAGACCCCTGCTAAGCCTCTGGCCACAGAGGAGACGATGGCTGCCAAAGGCTGGCTAGACAGCAGCAGAAATACCCTCGGTGTCAGTGAGGCTCGGTACATGACTGTGCTCAAGTGTCTTACTATGTCTGTGCAAAAAAATGAAGCTGTGTTCCTCTCATAAGCCGCAGGCCCTGACACAGTGCTCCAGTGAGAAGCAGTGACTCCCCTCTCTCTCCCAGCACCCCGTGTCCGTTTGGCAGGGAGACATGCCGAGGATGAGAGGGAAAAGCGCCTCCCCTGGGTGCTGCACACTCGCTAACCCAGATTTTATTCAGTGTGACACAGAGGAAGACACTGCTCCTGTACACCATTCAGAGACAAGCTGTCTGAACTGAGGTAACCTAGAGAAAAAAGGATAAAGTCACAGTATAGGCCAATGAAGAGACCATGGGGAGATCATATAATATTATTTACACAGCCATCACTGGGATATTTTTTCTGAGATATAAAAGTGCAACAAAAATTCTTTATTTCCAATCTAGACCAGTAGGCTATAAGAAAATGAAGCTTTGTGACATCAAAAGATTAAGTGACCCAAAGTCTTCCTCCCTATAAATGTATTGTTTTGGTTTTATTATCTTTTAATATTAGTTGGTAATCCTAATTTCTGCACAAATCCAGCAATAAAACAGCCAAACAGAAAATAATCATGTGTAGGCCATTGTTCTAGCCTGTTATGAATTATGCAGATATGTGAGTCATACATTCTGTAATAAATGACCACAATTGGGTAGTTACTTGAGTAACATTTTAAAGAAATTGTACTTAGTAATTTTCTAGCAGCATACATTTACTTCAGCTTGAGTAATATTTTTACTGAAGTAGCAGTACTCCTTCTTGAGTAAATATTTGGGTTACTCTTCCCACTGAGTCAACAAGACGTGACAAAAGCTTTATGTTGACAATATTAAACGATTTGAACATTTGTGTTTCTTGCACCACTCCTTTAGATATGATTTAGTTTTTCCTCATTTTTGTGTCTATTCTTTGAAAATATCAGATTTTGTGTATTATTTAATAATGTTCTTCCAATTACATTAACTTTTAATAAATCAGATGTTTACGTTCAGGTAGTTTCTTGAATAATTTCTTGGACCACATTTCTTTGTACTTGTACTTTAGTGATGAGGTAACACTTCTCTTACATGAGTAGGAGAATTTTAAGGTACTTTACCTACCTAGGCAAATGACCATTTTACATGATCCGTTTGGACTTTGGCAAACAATTTCGTTAGTATTAGTATTTTTACTCCCTAAATTCTGCTCCATAGTTAAGCCTATTTGTATTTGTGCCGTCCTGTCGTTGATGAAGACAAAAAGATAAAGGTTTTTGAGATTATTATATTTTTAAGACACAGTAGTTTGCACTAAATAGTCTTTATTTTCTTTGGTTGGTTTTATCGTATAATATACAGTTAAATAGAATTACTAAAAAGTTCATTTCAATTAGCATCTGATATTGAACCCCTGAAGCAATAATGTAAAATTAGCCTATAATTAAACGTACAAATACTAATCAAATAATTACATAGCACATATAAAATATAAACATATATTTCATGAGGTTTTTTTTTTCTTTTCTATCCTTAATACATCGATTATTGTTTTTCTTATAATTAGCTAAATGAGCTAAATTATTTGTACAACATCCGGTTTCTAAGGTCCGTCTGAGAAATGCTTCCGTGAGCCAAATCAAGCGAAGGAGAAGGAAGGAATGGCAGCAATGTTTGAAGAAAATGGTCCTTCGACGCACGTAAGCCACTGCTTATTTATGAAATTAAATTCTTTATGACACCGATAACTTACTAGGGATTTGTTATTCAACACTTTCATAAATACAATGTTGTATATACAATAAGTGTTCTATTTGTGCTAGCAAGTAGCTAAGCAAGTAGCTAACTAGCTATAAAATATGTTTCCCATATTTTACTTTACAATGAATGAAATATGAATTCTTCATATGAAACCTACCATATTATATATAACATAATGTAATGCATAAATTATGTAAATTAGTTAAGCAGGATTACTAGAAAAATACCTTATTTTGCTTTGTTGCAACTTAGTACAGCACAATAAGTACGTGTGTCATACATGCATATTAGCCTACATAGTACATATTTTGCTTTTGGGTTGTATTTGAGATTGATTTAATAGAAAGTAGGTGTGTCACTGTATATTTTTTCTCTGATCCAGCAGCCAGTAGTGTCCTCACCGTCCCAGGCCAGACAGAAATTAGAAGGACTTCTTAACAAAAATATGAGGATCCGAATGACAGATGGACGGACTTTGGTTGGGCTTTTCCTTTGCACAGACAGAGACTGTAATGTCATCCTTGGATCAGCACAGGAATTCCTTAAATCTACAGGCAAGTCTGCTCCAAAGCCCACATACATCCTACAGCGGTTGCATGTTAAAGTTAATGTCCACTTACAAATAAATGACCTGTAATGTAGTTCCCCTTTGCACCTGCCTTCATTGGCCTTTATTGACACAATATACTTGCTCTGCAATCAAAAAGTCACATAAAAACCCTTCATTTTGTACTATTTATATATTAAAATCTGTTATTTGTTTTTTTCTCTTCTTAGACACATTTTCCCAAGGTGAACCCCGAGTCCTAGGACTGGCTATGATTCCAGGGCACCATGTTGTTTCTATAGAAGTGGAGGCAGACAGTCTTGAGGACACACAAGGCTTTGGAGTCAATCACTGACACATCTTTCCCTGTTTGGATCACATTAGGCTTGTTGAAGATGAGCAAGGTGGCCTTCTTCACCTGCCTTCATGGACTACGAAGCCAAAAGGCATGATGGGATATGCAGTGCTGTCAGCATGTGAGTCTGACAGTGGACTGACTTCTGATTGGGCTTGATATATTTTGATCAGAAACGTGCCTTGCAATTAGGCAGCGTTCCTCCCCCCTCTTTCTAAATCTGATCTCTCTACTTTTATATAACCATAAATATGCAAAATGAGACAGATACATGATTAATATATGATCTTGATGAGCTAAAAAGTAACTTTCAACACAGATCAGGCCTAAGCACATACATTTTATTGTATTGTACTACTGTACTCTTTGCACTGGTGATGTGAGTGTCAGTCCATGTGTGTCTGTCCTTCCACTGTGACTCTGCGTGATCTGAGGCCATCTCGCTGGTCCCGTGGAGTGTTTAAGATGATTTCAGCTTTTTCCCCCTGCCCTCAGCTTCAGCCGCCTGCTCTTGCTGTCAATCCAGGCGTAGATTTCGGCTGCTTAAACACCTAGTCTGGGCAGCAGTCTACTGTGGTTGACAGACACCAGACAGGAAGGACAATTGGTCTTGGTTTTATTTTTCATAAGTCATGTCAATTTTTAATTTTCAACAGTTGATACATCTTGTGTATGTTTTTCCAGTAGACTGAAAAATAAAATCTGTATCAGTGGTTTGTAACATTCAAAAGGGAGTGGCACCATTAAAGAACAGTTTTTGAAAACAATTTATTTAATTTACTTGAGCTTACCAGTCCAGTTATATGTGGCATATTGAGTTTAGTACCCACCCAACAGTAAAAACAATGTCATTGATTTAAATATACATCACAGGGATCACATAGTCGAGCAGTCTATACTTGTTTTAAAGCGTTTCAACAGCTTCTACAATGTAGAGCTGAGAAAATAACTTACAATTTGTTTTTTCCATTTAAATATACCTTTAAAAGTGTATGATTTGCATCACATAACAGTACGTTCCTAGATGTGCTCAATTTAAGATCAGTAACACTGACTAACCTGAGTGCAGAGATCCGTTTGACCTTTACATGAATGAGGCTCTGAGCCACTGGAGTCACACAATCTGCTGGGTTATTCAAAGGCTTTTATAAAACCTACAGTACCAGCTGAAGAAAAAAAAGGAGTGGTTGAAAAAAATAACTGTTTTCAATCTGGAATCTGCCCCTTATTTATAAATAACTATTTTATCAGGTGTTGATGTTATAATGGATCATTTAAATTGCAAACTTCCCAAGAAGTAATACATAATATCGAGTGTATTGAGAACATGATTTAAAATAATGGATTAATTAATGAAACCACCCAGGATTTCCAAAATCCTCTTTGCCATCATAGAGTCATCAAAAGTGCTGAACAGCAAACTGAAAATTCTACTTTTTGGAATACTGCAAGCAGGAAGCCTATGACAATGCAAACAATGCAGAAAATTCCTCCAGAAATGTGCCTTTAAATGGCATAAACAAAACAATAAAATCTGTAAAACAGTACACAACAGTCTTGAATGTTGACAAGGCTTGATTTTCTTCAACCACAAACCCTGGCCAGTTCAACGGTCGCTTTGAAAGTCCTTTGTTTTTGTAGCCAGCTGTCAGTATTTGAAAAAAAAAAAAAAAAATTGATCCGGAGTCTGTAGAAGTCCAAACTCCATTAAAGGCATAACAATCCAACGTCCCAAATACTCAATAAAAAAAAAGTCTGCACAGAGCTTGTCTCTAATTGTATTGGAACTTAAAATGGAAGCTGCCTCCTGACTCAAATGGGTTGAAATGGAAAGGCCAGCCTTGTCCACCATGTCCACCCCCTCCACCCTGCTGGTTCTCTGGATCAAGAGGATCTTCACCCTGGTCAAACTTCTGTCTCATTTCTGAAAAAAATATAGAATATCCAGTCAATTTCCAATATAAATGGCATATGATAAAGTGTGTAATTTACTGACGTCTCTTACCTGGGTCTGTAAGCACCTCCTTAGCAGATGCAATATCAATGAATTTCTTTTCTGCTTCTTTCTTCTCTGATTCTGATTGAAAGTTATCAGGATGCCATTGTTGAGCCAACTTTCTGTAGGCTTTAGTAATTTCCTGCTTATTAGCATTTCTAGAGAAAACAATGACTCAGGTTAAATTTACTTTACAATGTTCTTGTAGTCCAGGATAAATTAGTCTCTTTACCTGCCAACCCCTAGGATTTTATAGTAGTCCCTTTTGCGTGAAAGTTTCAGTAGTTTCTGTGCCTTTTCCAGCCCTTCCCGAATTTCATTACTGTCGCCATCAAACTCTCTTGCCTCTTGGTAATCGTCCACAGCTACAGGTTATAAAGGGGGGAATATTTCACGCAACAATACAAAAATGATAATTTAACAGTGTATTATATAGCTCTCTCAGGGTTTACCTTTTTCATAGTCTTGATTGAGAATGTAAGCTTCTGCTCGATCTCTAAGAATATGAGCATTGCGTGGATCTCTCTGGTGAGCTTCTGAACACGCATCAATGGCTTCTTGCGCCAATTTTTCCTAGGAAAAGCCAAAAATAACCAGAAAATTGTCATCACATTTTATTTAAAAATGCATAAATAAAATATTTACCTTAACTAGACAGAAACAGATCCTCTCTTTTGCAAGATTGGTGTAGTACATAACATTTGGCTCAGTCTTCATCACAGATTCATATTTTTCAATAGCTTCGTGAAACCTAAGAGGCACATCCAGATTAGACAACTTTGAACAAAGTAGTGCAAAAATCTAAATTGTGGGAGAACAGACCTCTGCTCTTGAATGAGCTCTTCTGCTGAATCAAGCTGCTTGCTGAGCTTTTTCACCTGTCTGTAGTGGCTCAAACACTCTTTGTCATCCTGGTCCAACTTTAAACACTCTCTAATCTGACTGCACAGAAACAATATGTAAAGTAGTGAGTGAGAGCAAAAGCAACATCCAAATCAAAATCAGGCACTTTGCATGACATAGTTTGCTTATTCATGTAACTTACTTTAAAGAGTCGTGGTGTTCTCCAAGACTGTAGTGCAGCAGGCTTAGCTTGAGGTATGCGGCACGGTTGTCATTGCGGAGCCTTGTGGTGGGGGCCAGATCCTGGATGGCTTTCTGTGGATCCCCCATACGGATGTAACAGTCAGCTCGAAGTTCCCGTGATTCAGGATCCCATGGTGAAATCTAAATGAGAGAGAAACTTTCAGTAACTTGTTGGACCTCTACAACACATTTTGTGCTAGACATACACAGGTAAAATATGTAATAAATCAATATCCTTTTTTTACAAAGTAATATTGATTCATAACAGTGGGCCTCATACAAGCAAAAATAGAACGCACACCTCTATGACCCGTTCAAGCAGGTTAACTGTGGTGCTGTAGTCGCCTTGGTGGTATGCAGCATGCGCCTCCTCTTGTAGCTCCTCCAACTCCCTCGTCTTCTTCAATTGATCATGAGCTTCTTCACTTTCTGCATTGCGCTGTAACTGCAAGTGGACAACAGACAATGTCTTCAGAGATATTTCTTCAGACTATCATTGACAGCAGACAAGAGAGATCAAGAGCAAAGATGCCTTGAGCGAATTACTTAATGACTTGAGCGAGTTTAATTACTTAAAAATCCCAACAAACATCCCAACAAACATCTGATTTGTCCTCTTGTCCTCTGATTTGTTCTCTTTCATGCTTTTCATTAAAAAAAAAGAAAAAAAAAGAAAAACATACCACAATCTCAAAGTCTTCTTGGGCTTCCTGAGTGTTCCCCTGTTTCAGTAGTATATTCCCTCTTTGCAGCCTTGCCTAGGAAATAGAAGATAAGTAATTATTAGAAGTAGAACATAGCAGAAAAATATATGACGTTAATCTTGTATATTTAACTTGTACATACTGCTAAAAAGTCTGGCTTGAGCTGAATGGCTCTGGTCAGGTCTGGCAGTGCAGATTTAGACTTCCCCATGGCAAGGAACACTGCTGCCCGTTTGTAATAAGTCAAGTAATTTTTAGAATCCCCTTCTAACAAAGAACAAAGACATAATTGTAAAAGATATTATTAGCAGCAGTTACTAATTGACCTATGGGAAATGTGCATGGTAGTGAAACCTTACCCACGGCAGAGTGGTAGTGGGACAAGGCTTCAGCCAGCTGACCAGCGGCCAGGAGTTTGCGGCCCATCTCCAAATGGTGCTCAATCTCGACTTGTGTTGCGCCTAAGACACCTACAATGCAAAAACAGATTAAAGCCATCTCATTATATTATGTATATGTTTATCAATGTGAAACCTTATAATTTTGTGTAAAAATGTCAAATGTGATTATATGTATTCCACTTCTTATGACTATTTGAGTTAACTTCTCAAGTGCTATGAATAATTATTAGCTCATTCACTGAATACAATGTTCAAATATATAATGGCATACAAAAAGATCTCGGAGATACTTTCAAACACTGTGCAGGTGTGTAGTTTCCTTATAATAATCTCAAGGCAGCATTCTGTGGCAGCTAAAGGAACATTAAAAGTGTACAAACAAAGACACTCCTCACCCATCAACTGCCCTTAGCAAACAGCAATATCCTTTTTTTAACATGTTGGTAACCCGAGCCAGGACTCACCGTCCAGCTGGAGGTCCAGGACGACACAGAGCAGTGACAGTGAGCAGAGGATTCCGCTGACTCCAGCCCGCCGACAAGCCTCCATTACCGGCTTTAACCGCACTGTGACAGCAAAACAACCCTCTCTACCGTTCAACTAAAGATTTATGTCATTTACACTGATGTTCTCTCTAGCAAATCATCCTGCTTTCAGTAAGATCATTAGGAAGAACAACGGCAGAATAAGAAACGAAGGTGTATTTACAGTCCCGCTGTGCCAAAGGTCCGTGTGGAAAAGCGTCTCAGCGAAAAGGTTCCTCTTGTTCTAATGTTTTGTATTTTTAAATGTTTGTCTGATTAACCAGGCTTCACTTGACTTTTGACACATTATAACAGAGAGCCCCAGCAGATCAGCGTCTACAAGAAGCCTCCTATTGAGCGCACAGGACACCAACACTGCCACCCTCCCTTTCTGTCCTACATTCTCAGGATTGGTCTACCCTCAGCACTTCCGCGTTTCTCCCAAAACGTGGGCTGTTCTTATTGGAGGGATTTTTTTAACTCGCACTTTCACTTGCGGTCCTCAGATGTTGTGGAGGGTTATCTCATATATGACATATAGTCAATGGTTATCGCTTAACATCAAAGATCAATTCTAAATGCACATCAGGTCAACCTTATCATTATAACTATGTTATTACAAAAGCTTATAAAAAGCTTATAAAAAAGCTATAAAAACAAATAAGCAAATAGTCAAATAAGTAATTACCATAGATCTATGGTAATTACCATAGACTGTATAAAGAATATTATATTTGCATTGTATGGTAATTACCTAGTGGTGAAATAATAGAAATGACAGAAACTGCCAATTTTTAAAAGGTTACTTTTGGATATAAAGCTATATTAAGAGTTGATTGCTTATAACGAGTAGGCCATCCAATTTATTTAGCCTAGTTTACTTTACACCTTACATGTGACTAGTACAGACTAACTTTACCACAAGCCTGGATTATAATGAAATACACCACATATAAAACATCTTGAGTCAATTAATGGATTTCCAGAACAGTTTGAACCTGTTTATTGTGTGCACTTGTAAAAAAGAAAACAAGAAATAAAACATTCTCATTTAATAAACTAGAAAACAAACACATATAATACAAACATATTAGGCTCAAAATCATCTAAACTTTGTACAACATTTTACAACTCCAGCTGAAAGGCACATTTTATAGACCTTAAATGTTCCAAAGCAGCAGCCACCCAGAGTTCAACCTTGATCCTTCTTTCAGACATAGGCATTGCGTCCATAAGTACTGGCAGCAGCACTCCGGGCTGCCCCAGAATAGGCAGTCCCCCTGCTGTGATATGGCAATGGGCTGAACAAAACAAACAAACACATAAAAGACTGTGTTACTTGGGCTCAGGTGGAAGTAGACTACACGGGCTATTGTAATTTCACTGTGCAGATGATTCAGACAGAGACTTATGGTACTATACTTAGGCTACTTTTTTTGTTTATTTTCATTCATCTCTAAGTGTAAACTTTTTGTATTGGTGTAGGGTAGAGAAAAACAAACATAAGAATGTACACATAGAAGGACAATTAATAACACTATTGTAATTTGTAATACTATTTGGCTACACGTAAGTGTCCTCTAAAAAACAATTTCGCTTACGTGAATACACGTAGGCCAAAAATATATTGCAATAAATATACTCTAAAAGTACAAATACAAACGTAAATTAAAACTGCAAGCAGTGATAAAGGCCCTCGCCACCCGTTGCGACCGTGGGTACATGCCATCGTGAAGATCCTGCCTTTCGTTCCTACTTACATCGCCCCTCCCCCCAAAATCAGCGTCTACGTAATACTACTCCATTCATTCCAATGGGACCATTTATGACATTTTCACACCTGCACGGTTGGAAATAGAGGTATGTCTTCACTGGCTTTTTTGTTCAGTATGATGTGTAGAATATGTGTACTAAATTTCAAAGGTCTATGACAAACTTTTTTTTTCATACCAGTAATCCAAAACTCATGTATTTCTATGACAAATGTTGGACGTTGCCATGGCAACATGCTTGCAAAGAGAGGTATGTTCTCATTGGCTTTTTTGTTCAGTATGGCAATACGGATGTCCATGCCAAATACATGCTTGCAAAGAGAGGTATGTTCTCATTGGCTTTTTTTTGTATGGCAATTGGGATGTCCATGCCAAATTTCAAGTGTTTTGGACAAACAAATTTTTTTGATTCCATTCTAAATTTCAAGGGGGCGCTGTGGAGCAATGTATTGTGTCAGCTACTTAAATTATATATATATGCGTTCAGATCATTGTTTTGGACAAAATGTATATTAATGCCAGGCAATGGAACACTGCATGTCTGACTTACACGCAATTTAATACTTCAAAAAACTGCATTTTTGTTTGCTTGTTGGCCACACCCACAGTTGATGACTTGGCAAAATTCAAAGAGTAGCCTATAATCCCACATGGGTGTAGTTCATTTTGACCAATTTACAAGATTCTTGAATGAAAATCCACGGCGTAAAAAAAATTTAAATGTGTGTTCCACCCACAATGGCCAACTTCCTGTAGGGTTTAGGGTGGGGTCATAATAGAATTTTTTACTTGTCTTGACATGTGCTATGTTTTTACCAAATTTCATTTGTCTACAATGAAAAAGGTCTGTCATTGCCGTAATATATTTTGAATTTTGAGGTGGCGCTATTGAGTCATTTTTAAATGTAAATTTTTTTTGAACATCAAAATAATAAATTTTTCGCCAAACTTAAATTTTGGGTTGAATAAAATTGACTTTTCGTGAACATTCAGGGGGTCAAAAATGGCTTCAATCCGGCAACAAAAATAATAAATAATTACATGTTCTATTTTTTGATGTGAGTTTCTGATTTTTACGTTCACTTTTTCCAGGTCGGGCTCCCATTGGCCCCATGAAAATTAAAGTTTGAGGGGGCGCTACCGAGTCGTCTTTCATTATTTTTCCTTGGGATTTTCGGTGACAATTAGAGCTCATCAAGTTCTAATTTTTGATACCACTCATTGGCATGTCGGGGCATGTTTACTACTTAATTTTTGCCATTTTCCGGGCTCCGGACACGGTTTTAATTAGTCCCTCGCCGGGACATTGTCGTCGGGACAATGTCGTCGGGACATTAGGCCTAATTAAAGTCGCAAGTGGAGATCATGGCCCTTGCCACCGTGTGCACATTCCTCCCATGCGGCCACCACGGACTTGTGACCGCCTCTTAATTGCGACAGCCTCTGAATTGTGACCTCCACTGAACTGCGACCGCTCCCGAATCGTGACCGCCTCTGTACGCAACTGCCCGGTGTGCCATTCTCCCTTCCTAACAGCCTCCTAAACCACTATCTGCTCTTCACCCTATTTCCATAGTGAAGTTTGCCAGTTGACATTGAGCATTGAACCAGCAACCTCGTGCTTAATACATGAGGTTCCTATAGTGTATTTGACTTTTTCGATTGGAGTGACCTAAATAATGTATGTGTCAATTTTTAGTAACTTTGCTTAAAGTAAGTTCTGTCTCTGTATATAGATTTGGAATGTCCAATATGAAATAGTGGATGTTTATGTTCCCACAGTCCAAACAATGATGAAAGATGATGTTGGTCCAATTGTTTTTTTGTTTTTTTTTGTATGTCACAGTGCTGCTAGCTCCTCCACGTTGAGAGGAGCTGAGGTTGGCTGGGCATCTGTTCTGGGCATCTGTTCCGGATTCATTCTGGACACCTCCCTGGGGAGGTGTTCTGGACCGGAAAGGAGACCCCGGGGAAGACCCAGGACACGCTGGAGGGACTATGTCTTTTGGCTGGGCTGGGAACGTCTTGGGGTCCCCCCAGAGGAGCTGGAAGAAGTGTCCGGAGAAAGGGAAGTCTGGGTCTGAGCCCTTGCGTAGACTGCTGCCCCCACGACCCAGCCCCAGATAAGCGGATGAAGATGGATGACATGTTATGGCAAATACAATTAATCCCCAGGTTTTGTGATAATTGGATAATTTTTTTACTTTTTATGTATATTGTAGGAGGTGCTGTATTCATCATTGCTTATGTGCTTATTACTCTGCTCTATTCAGGCTTTGATTTTGCACTGTTGGTTAAATTTTTAGCTCTGTAGGCTGATGCTTGTGGCAGTGAGCAGGTATCAAAGAAACAGGAAATAAAGACTTTTTATACGCTGTGTTACACAAAAACCATATCCATTGAAAATGGATAACTATTGATTATGAACATGTTTAGATGTGGCATGAAGAGTGTGAGCTCATTTGGATCAAAAATCTAGGACTTTCATATAAACATATGTCAAAGTGACAGCAGAAATGCCATCCAATATGGCGGACTTCCTGTTTGATATAGAGTATTGCTACAATTATGTTTTAAGGTTGTCCTCATGTGTCCCATCACTCCTATGAATTTCATTCGCCTATGAAAAAGTACATGTGTCTTCCATCCCATAGGGGTCACTTAAAAGGTGGCGCTGTAGAGTCAATTTGTGTGGGCCATGTAATATATTGTTATGAGAATTAATTTTGCACTGAACTGGTTCACTCTGCCAACTTTAGTACATTTCTGTTCTTGTTTAGTGGGTCTTTCCTTCTCTATTGTGTGAGTCAGAGTGCAGTTCACTTACATTGGGAGCTTTTGAGGGCCCTAGAGGCAAAAGTGTACAAAAAAAGGGCAAGGGTGTAATTGACTTTAATTATCAGGGAAACTTAACAGAATTTTCTGCAAAGTTTCACTCATAAATGTCAAAGTAATTTTTTTCTCCCCATTGTAATCTTTGTACGTTCCTATAGGTGGCGCTCTAGCATAGATCATTGTGTTTGACATATCAATGTAATCAATGGCAGCCAGTATATAAGTGATTAAAATTTCAAAATGGTCGGACTAAGCATGTGTGTGTAAGATTTTTTAAAATGTTTTTTAGGAGTCTTTGCGCCCCTGCTGGCCAACTGTGAAAAATGCCCCATATCCATAATAGATTTTTTTGCATCTTCTCATGATAGATTTTAATCCCAAAGTTTTGCACAAATCGAATAATGTTGACATTGTCACATAGACATGACATATCTATTTTTGGAGGGGGGCGCTATCGTGTACACTTTTCATATAACCCATCGTCCAGTATAGGCCTGTGGCTATGAGAAGTCATCAAAGTAACAGGAAATTAAGGAGTTTTTCACCGGCGTGTTACGCAAAAAATGTAAAGAGTATCCAAAAAAAAAATTGATAATTTTTGAAAAGATGTCTCTAGATGTGGCATGCCAAATCTGAGCTCATTTGGACCAAAAACCAAATACTAGATAGGTTTTATACAAGAGCAGTAAAAGTGACAACAGTCAGTGACAACAATTTCACTCCAATATGGCCGACTTCCTGTTCACCATAGGGCAGTGCTCCAATTCAACTTTAGACTTGTCTCATGGATCTTTATCACTGTTCTGAATTACATGAGCCCGTTTGCCCCAGTGTGGTCCAATTTGTGGTGGTGCTGTTGACTCGGCACGTCGGACGTTGTCGTGATGCCCCATTTTATCACATTTTTTGCCGGGCCGATCACGAAAAATGCCCCTTGCCAGTTACTTCGTTACTGGCTCAGGCCAAAGAGTACATGACTGAGGAAATAACAGAAGTCCTACAACTCCAAAAAGATCTATGTTTGCTTATAAATTGCCTGATGCTTTTTTACAGTTTGCATAAGCACCACTAAGAGGCGCTAAAGAATTTGGACGGGTCACCAATTTATTTTTTGTGTTAGTGGGTTAGAATTTGGTCAGATGAATATCTAAGGGTCTTTGCTTGAACTTACTACTGTGGACCCTGAAATCACATTTATTAAGCTTGATTTTACCTGGGTTTGGCAATAAGTCCTTCATGAAGTTGTGTTTACTGTGGAAAGGTCTAAGGCTAATATAGCTTATGCAGCTGAGTTGCTTTTTCACCAGATGTGAATGATTAACAATTGTAAGACAAAAAAGTTTGCCCTGAGCAGCAATTGCATCAATCTCGATACTTCTCCATACTTAGATTCTAGGCTATTCATTTTTTTATTAGTACTTTGACTGATATAAAGCAATAAAAGCAATATAAGAGATGCAATTAAAAGCCAAATTCTTGTTAATGATTAGGTATTTTATGTCATTTGTACTTGGATCAATATTTAAAATGCATTATTTTGTATTTTACAACAAAGTTTGGATATATCTGAAATCAATACAACAAAGGCCCTCCCTCCTTTTGAACTGCAGTGTTGGTTACTGTATCTTGTGTAGACTTATCAGCCAGACAAATACAGATAGAGATAAACTGGATGCAGATTATACACTTGCAATGGTTGAACTCACCGTTTCTCATCTGATCCCATTTTGCAGGAGCAGGTTAGACAAGCCCCACCCGCGATGGCCAGCACCGCAGAGCACCAGCCGATATACAGACCCTCTCCAATTTCATACCTGCCACATAAGACCCATATCAGATGGAAATCCCAGTATGTGAACAGTATGTGTACTACAGATCAGCTCAAACAACTTACTTTGTTCCAACATAGAGAGGATTAAAGAAGTCTTGGGTGATGTTGAAAGCATACCACGACACAGACACCATTGTGCAAATACCTTGGAGTAAAAATATATATATATCAGTTTCTTCCTGCTTCTTATTTGTAATTTCACACAAAAATGAAACACTGTGGTTGTCAGCAGCAACAAACAGAATAATAAATTCAAGTAGAACTACCTCTAGGATGCAATGATTGTCTTAGTGATTTGACAAGACTTTTATGCCAAAAGTTCTTACACTGTTTCTATGAGATTCGGATCAGCACAAATGGGTTATATAAGCCTAGTTGAATCGCACACTGGCTGAAGTTGTGTTTTAATTACATTGCATTGCATTGTTGCTATGTTCTTGGTGCAGACATTGTAAATTGTTGTACATAGGGCATACAAAATTCATCATTTTAAAACTGTCTGACAAAACAGTTTTAGACAGGATCAAAGACTGCTCAAATTTGAAACAAATGTTTCTGAAAAGAAACAATGAATGTAATATGTTGTCCTGACCTTGTAGGATGAACATAACTCCAGCCGCCCCTGCGATCCTTCCTTTAAGCACATAGTTTTCCCCTCCAGCCTTGGAGCACTGAATGCCAATTAGAGCTGCCACCAGTGCAAAGGATCCCAACACTATGGACGTGATCATCAAGGCTCGAGACGCCTGGATGTAACCTGGATACAAAATAAAAACCCACCAACACAAAGGGAAGATAATGGTTATCACATTTACAATCCTGGGTAGATAACCTCACTTAAGAAGGTAGAATACCCATCTCGTGATGTGCATGTGGAAAGTGCAAAAATCCCATGGACTTGTACTGCTATGCAACACAATTTGCATTTGCAATTTTTGTCCTTTTTACAATATTTTGTTCGCTGTGGCGACAGCGGCATAGTGGGTGTTTGCCCACTAACTGGAAGGTAGCTCAAAACCTAGCCCTAATAATAGTTTTGAGCTAGTGTTGCCCAGTTGTGTGACTGGGCAACACTTCACCCACACTACCCCTTCCATAGTGTAACTGACTGGTTGTGTTAGGAAGGGCATTTGGCATTATAAATAAATCAAACAATCAAATACATGGTGTAAAGGATTTACTAGGGTACCATTAAAAGAAAAAAATACAAAATAGTTGAACATGCATAATGCTGCTTGTCTCCATTAAACGTATCCATTTTCCTTTTATTCAATTCCATGTGTTTAATTTAATTACAGTTTTTTTTTTTTTTTTTAATAATTCTTACTGTGATTGTCCTTGCTTCTCCATAGATATGACCTGTAATTTGGCCTGGTGGTGTGACCTGTGGAGCTTTCCAGACAAAGCAATAAAATCTAAATCTATCTAAGCAGGTAGTGTAGCCTCCACCAGAAAAGCTGCACAGTGCACCTTTAAAATGAACATTTAACATACCACTCAGTGCCAGCAGAGAAGGAAATTCCCTGCAGTTGTGGACCCCAGTTGAGTCGGTTGCACAGGACATCCACAGGTTCTCATAGATGGTGGACGTGGTGATGACATTCCCATCCACACTTGAGGTCCTCCAGTAGCGGTTGGGCAGAGCCACCCCCACCATGACCCAACCGACGAAGCCCAAAACCAGAGCTACCACTTCCACAATCGGATCCATGACCCCCTTAGGTCTAATAGTCGCAGAAGATAATCCAGATCTCGATTTCTAATTTGCAAAACAGGGCAAAAATTGAGTGAAATAGGCAAACGTGGGGGTGGTGAAGTTGTCAGTGACTTTCTCTCTCCTGATGGTGTGAGATGTGTTCACCTCGACAGATATGTATAATCATTTATACGAGAACACTCCTCCCCTCTTTGCTCACACTGCGCTTTTTCCTTTGAATTTTTACACCCCTGAAACTGAACAGGTGTTTATCGACACACTTGGGTCCAATGGTCATGTATTAGTCTCAATTACACCGTGTTTACATTGTTTTGCATTGCTTTATTCAAAATTGATCACTTTTTTGCGCTTAATTAAGAAAGAGAAAAAAAAAAAGATCAGGACTTTTTTCTATTCTAAAATGTGATTTACTTAATATTTTTTTAAAAGTCTTTAATAATAAGATAAGATGACATATAAACATTACTCTTGTGTGCCAAAAGTCTGTGTCCTTGTCGCACTTGTTGGCAGCCCATTTTATCATATTTTCCCACCCCTCGTATATTATCGGAAATGGGAAACAAGCTCAAACAATGTGTCAAACAATAGTGAATAAATGTGTTGGATGGGATCTGAGATTAACCCTACAGTGGCTGGATAAGTGATTATGAACGTATGAAAGTTAAGGTTCGAGAGTTTATGTACTGTAAACCTGTTAAGAATGTGTGAAAAATGAAATGCTGATTACAAAAGCAGATCTCATTATTTGACAGAGACTTCCTTCAATAAAACTGAGGGAACAATGTGTTTTAATAGGGAGAAGCCCTGTTACCTAGATGATGTATTTGTGTCGATATGAAGGGCAGTTACAATCAATGTTTTTATTGTTCTGATTTGCACTCCTCAAGGTCACTGTGACTAAGTGCCATGCCCTGGCTTTAGTAATACTATTTTGGAAAGGTGTCAACTTACGTCGGCTTTAGCAAAGATCCAAAAAAGATAAGGACTGGAGATAGCAGGTGGGTTCACCACACTGTGCCTATGTTAATTACTCGACTGATAGCCGAGTCAACAGTATTGCTAAACCCAGGACACACATAGATAATTCTAACATAAATCATGGCTCTGGGACTTGGAAAAAAATAGTGAACCTGTGAACTCAATTTAGATTAAAGGTCAATCGTGAGGATGTCAAACACAGGGAAATACAATTCTGTGTAGGACTGGTTGCAGTTTAAATTCCTTTACATTTTTTTAATAAATGTACCTAAATTACAAATATTCACTTTCTGAGTAGTAATTGATTAGAGGGTCATACCAACTCCCAGTATCTTACACCTGATGGGAGTGTCAGAAAGAGCATCTATTTGTGCATTTACACAGCATAAAAAGAATAATAAATAGAATAGTTGTTGTCATGTTTTTGCATATATAATTGTGTTTGTTTACTTTGCCTATTTATAAACAAACTATTATAAACAAATAACCTGCATAATTCTTTACAACAATAGTGGAAGTTTACGAGCCCCATGAAAATGCATTTATGGCCCTGTTGTTTGAAGAGTCTGTGTTACAGCTCATCTGTCCGCGGCGAGTTTGTCATGTTTCATGAGGACAATCCATCTGAGAAAACAAATCTATATACAGTGCCTGTAAAACTGTAATACCTGGAATAAAAACAAGTAATGTTTATGTGTTTTCCAAGAAAAGTGCATCAGTGACAGAGGAGGAAGGAAGTGTGACGTAGGACAGATCTGAGCTCACTTTAAGAGGTTTGTTGAGTACAAACTGGTCTAAGATGAGCCTGGCTGTTAATTATGAAGCTGTAATGGATATACATGTATTATTTATATGATATTAGCACATATGGTAGCGCAAATGACAGAGATAACTGCACAGTGTCATTAAATCTAATCCTGTTCACTCTCATCTAATCTGTTCATATTTAAAACCAATATTTTCACATTTACTTGTATTTCCATTAAATTTTGTTATAAGTGATTAAATATTCAATTAAACTATTATGAACTTTTATATATTTGCTTTACATGTAACAGTATAATAGCCCTGGAAAGACAGTATTATGCTCAAACCACCTGAATTACTTTTTTTTTTTCTTTTTTTTTTTCATAATAAGTGTAATAATGAATTGGAGATTAAAAATATATAAATGCATTTGATAGATGCAAGTGACTGTCCCTGGCTGCAGTAACCCTGGATTATAGTTCAACCTCCAATTGCCCTGACGACATCCATACAGGCTGTAATTTAACCAATATTGCTCTTTCACATACTCCTTCTTTCAAAAGTGCTTACGTATTACTGTTCTTGTCCCTAGATGGAGTTTAGTGCACATTGGCCCTTGTAATCCACTCAAGCACATCCAAATTACACAGGTTTTCAGAAATCAGTAACAGTGTGATCATGTTCATTAAACATTATCTTATGAATCTGCATTTTGAGTTTATTTTTGGATGTCACTATAGGCCTCTGTATCACCCTTACTCCAATCAACAGACTTTTTCCCAATCATCCGTTCTGGGCCAGTTTCGGTGCTGTCAGATGGGTTAATATGTAACACTGATAACGCTGCCTGTGATAGCCTCTGTAAGCCTTCTTATTGTAAAACACAGCACTTAATTCACTGCTGGAGTCATAACAAGAACATCTTTACAAGAGTCTCTAAGCCAGGCATGTTTTAAACTAGGCCAGGCATGTTTTTTCTATGTGTGAGCAGAACTTTGATTTATATGTTTTGTTAATGATAAAAATGTGCATGCCTGCGACTAAAAACGATGCATTAATATTCTCCATAGAGATATTATTGCTACGCTTACGTTTCTCAGCATGGCATTAAACACATTTTGCATTTTTTCAATTGTTTTTAATTAAAAAAAAAAAAAAGGTTAAAAAACATGCAATCTTATTGATAGCAGGGTTGCCTCTTCACAGATCTGACTTGTAACGCAGCCCGGTTGCATCACCTCGTATCTATCGAGATAGACGTTTCAAACAGTGGTTTCAAAACTTCGTGTGGACTTTGGATGAATAGTCACGTGTCCCCTGCACCGATAGACTTGAAAAAAATGTCTGTATACACTAAACACCTTATAAAATATGTAACAGTTGTATGGATAATTATGTATAATTATGTATAATCTGTGTTTTATGTGTTTCATTTTATTAAAGCAGAGGCCTCACACAATTTTTTAGACAGACCTGGGAGATCCAAATAATCAAAAATCTTGTCAAATGAAAACAAAAATGCAATTTTCTTTTTTTAAAAGCTTAAGTCATTCCGTGTACCCCTGGGGATCCCTGCACCAGTTTGGGAACCAGTGCTGTAGAACATCCTAAGCAACAGCATGTCCATGAAGACGAGCAGGTGGGAAACCCTCCACCTGAAAAGTTAGAAAATGGAATTCTAAGATTAGATATTAAATCAATATTTGAATGGAAATATAAAACTAGTACCAAAACTAGATACTGTTTTGAACAATGTTGAAAATTACATTCTATTGACTAAAAAGAGGCGTTTTTTTTTAAATTATTGTGGTATCGAAATCTGTATCGAGTATCGAGCGTCAAACACTAATAGAATGAACAATAACCTTGGCATTTTACGGCCAATGACAACATGCCATAAATGTATATTGCGTTTCCATAAACAGGGCACTAATTGATCATCTATACTACAGAAAACGTTATGTACTGTACACTAGCCTTGAAACTATTAATGAAACACATGTACACCATAATGATAAATAATTAACTCAAAACAAAATCAGAACACAGTGTAATATAAAATCGCGTGGATAGAAAATGTATCTAAACTTGTAGCAGGAGTCCTGGTGGGGGAAAAATGTGTCTTTAATACTTCTGTTATTTGTCAGTTGAATGCTGAACTTTCAAATGTAAACTCCTGACCCTCAAGTTTATTCTTCTTATTTATCGCTCGTACCAGACCCAAACCTCCTTTCTACGCTCTATACAACACCCGCCAATCTTATAGGACCCAGAGATTTAAACATAGATGTTGACTAGCCTTCCTGTCGGATAGCTTCTGGGTTTTTACAGCTTTTGGATTGCTTTGCCCTTAAACAAACTGTTGATGTCCCAACACAATAGGGTACTAGCGTTGGACTTGGTCGTTGCTGGCACAGATTCCATAAACAAGCCAGATGTTTTTGTGTATAGCCACAATGTAATCTTTAGGAATCTACCACTATTGTCTTTGAGTGCCAAGGCAAAAAGCTAAATACTTAAGGGAATTTCAAAGCCTTTTCAAATACGGAGAATCGGTTTCCTTTATTGTCCGCTTTTTGTTTCCAACCTCAAACTCAAAAACAGCCTTGCCTCTTCCCGATCTGTCGTTAACCGTCCATAATACAAACATCTGCCCTTCAGTTCATCACAACATTTCCATAGCAGAGCTGATGAGACACTACTGCACATACAATGATATTAACTTCTATGAGGATGTAGTAGAGGAAAGTAAAGTAGTAGAGGAAAGTAGAGTAAAGTCTGGATTCAACAGCGGCCATCTTTGTCCCACAAGAGCTCCAGTGTTGTTTTATGGTTTTAATTGTCACAGTAGCCTATTTATATTGAATCAGTGTAGTTATTATCAGTTTAGTTTCTCTGCTCCCTCCTCTTGAAACACTTTTCAGTCTGAAACTAAGTTTTGCTCCAGTTTTGTTCCTTTCAACATATTTTGTTCTTTTTTACTTAAACGACAACATGATTCCATTAGTTAATGCACCGTCCTCCAACAGTTCACAAATTACCGCATTTTAAATCTGTTATTGACTCTTGCACTTTATTTCAAAATTTAACTGCATGTTCTATGTATTATTCCTTTGTAAATGCTCTTCACGTGTGTTGCTGACCTCTTGGCCTGGTCCCCCTTGAAAAATAAATAAATACAATTTCCAAATCCAATACTGCACAAATAAAACGTACTAGTAGTTTAACTCTTAACTTATGGCACAGCAGATTTATTAATGAATGTAAATAAACATTAATTAAATTAGATGGAACACAGACAGTCAAAAAAGACTTAATGTGTTAATTAAAGAGTAACTAAAAAATTAAACATTCAAGATTATGTATTTATACTCTCCGTAGCACATACTATGACTTTGCAAACATCACATTCTACTACCACCTCTTTATCAACAGGCTACATGTTTACGGTGCATGCAAACTTGGCTGTCCCATCTCTTCATATGTACACAAATTAACAATAAGTGCAAAATTATTAAAGTAACCTGTAATATCAATCGGTTATAGACATCCTGGCCCCACCATGGTATGTTCACTGACATCTTTGGGCTGCAGTACAAGCAAACCACACAAACTTTCTCTTCAGGGAGTTATTTTATATGCAGCAGAAGACTCAGTTACTGTGTCAGTCCAGCAAAAATTAAACACCCCAACCCAAGCTCCATGTTATGATTTGGCCGCTCCTTTTGACACCGCCAGCCCGATGAGGCCTGCCAGACCGGCCACGCCGAGTCCAATCCCACCGACAATCGCCATCCCCACCAGTCCATCTACAGAGGAGCAGTAACATAAATCGTACCTCGTTACAGTCAAACAATTCTATAGTGTTGGGTGTAGTCAACTTCTTCAACTATACCTTTCTTTAAAGCTTTATCAATGAGTTTTTCCAGATCAAGAGCCTGCTTATTCCCGGGCTCATTCTTCAGAAGGGTCCGGATGTATTTCAGCGCGCGTTCATATTCCTAAGAGAGGAAGAGAGACAAATGGATGCAATCAATGACAGGAAATGTATACCACTTTTCAAGGATAACAGCTTTACTATTAATTATAGTGAATCCAATAATCAAACCCGTTTATTATAAGTCACGTAGACACTGACGTACGTATGGGACTTACTTTGAGCCTGTAGTTGGCCACTGCCAGGTAAAACAGGAAGTCCCTAGAATCGTCCTTGGATGATTTCTGAACGAGTTCTGAGCAGGAAAAACAAAGACTGTTTGTGGTTAGTACAAAGACACTGCTCACAAAAAGTAATTATGTGTCATAGTTACTACAGCTACAATAACAATATTCAATAGAGATGGGGATTTTTCAATCAACCTAATAGTAAACCAATAGAGATTTTAAGAGTTATCAGATTATTGAAATGTCATGCAAACAGATGAGTGATTTGATTTATTTCTGATTGTTCACACTTGTTTAGGTTTTGACGTGATAAAATTAAGTTTAAAAAAGGCAGCTTAATGTGGCAAAGACAAAACTAACAGACAGCATGTTAAAGATGTGATTATTTTAAAATTCATTGTATTTTGTCTTTCAAATACAACAGTTAGTCAATTGACTAACACCAGTTTTTGTTTTCTTTGTTATTGGCCACACAAACAATTTGGGGGAATTTGCTTTCCATACAGCATTGAAAAGGAAGCTTGTGTCAACTGTATCACCAACATAAACAGACAAAACAGTAGAATAAAACAGTACAATAAAAAGTCACATTCAGTCCAGACCTTCATTAACTGTCCTTATGGCAGAAGGAATAAAACTGTTATTGAATCAGATTTATTTTGTGCATGTAAACACACCAAAAATCTGATCTAATTATTGGGTTATCTAATTTTTACTGACCATAGCACTGCAGTTTATCAGGCGGTTCCATGGCTGTTTTTAAATACATAGTCTTCTTGGTTAATGCATCGCTGTGTACCTTTTATTAGAGATTTCCATGAACTCACCCTCCAAGAGCACAGTTCCCTTTTTGATGTCATCTGAGTATTTGCTTCTGATCAAGCACCACGCATACTCAAACTTGGTCTCCTTCGACACTGCTCCTTTCAACAGCTCGTTGTTGTACTTCTTCTCAAATTTCTGGGAAAAATAAAAATCAGTAGTCTCAAACAAAGATACCACTACTCCTCTCTATAACCCTCTCTATTCCTTTTTTATTAATAAATTATAATAGATATAAGCAATATATACAATATTTACAAAAAAAAAAGACATTCATATTCGATATATTAAATGGGGGGTTTGACAAACATCAAGTGGGTACTTCACATTTGGGGGTATTTTTCTGTCCCGCGGTGTGACACAAAAATGATTTTCAAAAAACAAACCAGCTCTACAACTACTGTAAAGAAGTCTTTTCACAAACATTACATAATATTGTCTGTAATTCTTTTAATTTTAGACATTTTAACATGCCCCGCGGTGTGACCTCTCCAGTCACTCCACTGGACATTCACTACAAATTTGCCATGTTTAAAAATTCAAATAAAATTACTTAATATGTCTATAGTGCTAGTTTAATAATTATGTAACTGTCCCATTATAAAGTATAGTATATACTATACAGTATATTTTTAACAATTAGAATTGTATTTTTTTTCAGGAAATACAGCTGTCACGCCACACAACATCACACTAGCGCATGTTCAAAATTTTTCAGAAAAGTTCGATTTTACAAAAATAAGAAAATGATAATTATAAATTTTGACCTGTAGCTTAAACCCTTAACCCAAGAGCTCTTCCTGGTGCATGTCTGCTGAGCTCCTTCTGTTTTTTATGTAGCTGTCTTTTTAAATGTGCGATTTTTTTGTGTTGGATTACAGCATTAAACTGCTCATATCTTTTTTAGATTTAAAGTGGTGATAAAGGTGTAATTCTAACAAGCATTAACATGCTTCCCTTTATGCCAACACCTTTATCAACTGTCTCTGGCACAAGAGACTCATTCTAGGATTTTTTGAAGAAAAGTGTTACAATCACACCGTTTTTTGTTAAAACACAAAGAAATGAAACACAACTTTATTCAAAAACAACATGTAATTTATAGAATACATATTTACGCACTGTTGAGTAAAATTTTCAAGGAAGAAAAACATTATTTAGAAAGTAATTTAAGTGATAACAGCGAAAATGGGTTGCAGAGACGAAAAAAAGATAAAGCAAAAGGAAAGAAAAAAAGAATAGAAATATATAGCTAAATAATACAAATAATTGGGGAATTTATGTGAATAAGGTGAGGCATATTGAGGATATTGAAGGAACATCAAAATTCTGAATAATGGTAATAGCAGGGGTATTAAATATGTGGTATTAATGTTTATGTATAAGTAGACTATCCATGTTGCTTTTTTGTTTCTAAACTGATTTACAGATTCTATATAATTTATTATTTCAGAGTTAAGTGCTAGGAAATGGGGTCTGGATTGGAGAAATGTATTTCTATGGATGTATGGATATTTGCCAAATAAAATGTAGAGATGAACTATTTTTTTAATTTTTGTTCTGATGGGAAAAGAAGGTGATAATGTTATCTTCTGATAAAATAAGGGATGTATTAATTTATTTCTAAATCTATTATCCATATATCTATTTTTTTGTTTTCAAAATGAGAGGGTTTCAGTTATAGAATAGATGAGTAATATTTTCGGGTTTTATGTTACAGAAGCTACAATTTGGGACTATATCTAAGTAGTTGGATATTAAGACATTTGTAGTGTATATTTTTTTCAATATTTTAAAATAGTGTATTTGTGTATTTTGTTATTAATAGGGTATTGATGAGGAGGAATTTATCCTGTTAAAAATCAAATTCCAGTAAAATGTTTCGCTAGATTGAATGCGTTGTTTGTTATTGCATTTTTAATTAGAAAGTCTAATATATTCATGAATAATTTAGCAGTAGTTATGGTTGGTATAAATTGTGATGTTTTCATTAATTGTAATAACCCATCCAGAATGCATTGAGTAACTGGTCTGTATTTTTTGTAGGTTACTGTAAATTGAAAATAATTGAAAATTATTTAAACAGAAAATTGTCAACTTAAAATGTTACCATTTTTCTCAAGTGAAAAGAGAATTAATCTTTCTAAATATAATTGTTGTTCCATAATATACAGGCAAGGGAGAGAAAAACTTGATGAAATTGGGTAATTTGATTGGCAGTTTGCCTGTTATTATAGTTGCATTTCAAAAGAAAACGTAGTCCACCAGTTTTGCTGAATATGAGATTAGGAATGAACTATCAAATTGAGTCAGTTTTTTATTTTTTATTTTTTTTAAACATTCTTGAATCTACTTGATCTTGCTTAGTTTAAGTCTATGAAGTCCAGCATTTCAATACCGCCCTCAGGTCCTGTGAGTGTGGCAGTTTTCAGATGATGATGTCTGTTTCTCCAGATGAATTTTGTTATTCTCCTGTTGATCTCCTTGGATGTAGAGTCAGTGACATAAAGTGAGGGAGTGGGGTAAACCAGTCTAGAGATTCCTTCAGCTTTTGATAGCAGAGCTCGGCCAAAAACAGACATGTCTCTTTGTAACCACATGCTAAACACAGCGCTTGTCTTCTTAATTTTGTTAGAAAAGTTTTGTTCTTGGCGTTCTTTACTAATTTTGCATGTTAATTCCCAAATATTTCATGACATTTTTTTACCGAAAAATTAAAGAGTAATATGTGATTATTATGGGTTCCAGAGAGACATAATATTTCAGATTTTCAATATAATTTCAAGTGTCAAACAACACCAATATCACAGACGTCATGGAAAACAATAATTAGCATTAGCTAGCGTTGATCTGTACGCGGAAAGTGATGACAGTCTGTATTTCACTACGTAGTTAAGGTATTTTTCTGAACCACAAATCAAACACACATTGCCTAGAGTGTGTAGTAAAGGATTAATTAAAAGAAATAAAAGAAATACTTACTAAAAGATCCTCGGGAGCGACCACATCACTCACAACAGCCTCCATGTTTCCGGAAATAAATTCAAGACACGCCCACCTTTGGTCACGTGACGAGTTGCGCTCATGTTACACGAATGTTCGAGTAATATGGCATATAAACCACCTTTTATGTGATAGTAAACCAATACTTTGGTTTAAGAGGGAAACTAAAATTAACTGCTTATGTGAAATCAAACAGGAGGGATATTACCATCTATAAAATAAGTTATCAAGACACTTTTATATCTGCTCTGACTTTTATTATAAGCATATCATTTATGTTTTTACAGATCTGTCACCCGGCTTGAGAAAAATATTGGAGTTACATTTACAAAACATGCATACCAAGACAAACTAGTGAGAGTGTTATTTCTTTCCGAGGTGAGCAGGAGAAAATGCATAGGGTAGAAGCTCATTGAGGGTAGTTTCTTTGTAAGAGCCATCTGGTTTGCTCAAATACACCACCCATTCTGATCCGAACTGAGAATGAAAATAGCTGATGAGGGTTTCTGTGTGAGGTCAAAACTGGTTAAAATGTAACAATGTCAATTAGACCTACCTCCATGAGAACCTGGCGACATGCTCCACAGGGCCCAACAAAGCTGTCCTCGATGTCACTGATACAACAAGATGGTAAAAACACTGAACTCACTTTGTATCATGATTGCAAATGTATTGCTGTCATAAGTGTAGTCACCATGTCACAGCTATGGCCGTAAACTGTCTATGTCCTTCTGCCACTGCTCTCTGGATGGCTGTCCGTTCTGCACACACCGTTAGGCCAAAGGAGGCGTTCTCAACATTACAACCTAAAACACATTAAATTTCGTAAAATTAAGAATTATGCATTGTTTTCTATAGGCCTTTACCTAGAATTAGGCTAGACAGTTGCATGCGCTTTCGTGATGGCCATATGAATCGCTTGATATTTGAAAGCAAATGTACATCCTATTCTTATTTCAAATATTACATTTAACAGTTGCAGCATAGATTGGATATACAGCCTACGAGTTGCAGGCACAATTATCTCTACCTGTAATTATGGCGCCATCTGCTGTTAATAACGCAGCACCAACGGGGAACTTGCTGTATGGGCAGTATGCCATAGTTCTTGCCTGTTGGCACTTTAAAACGAGCTCTTTTATTGTATCTGCAATAAAACAACAATTAGGAACAGCGATAGGAAAATAGTTTACTTTGGTGAATACCAAGGACTATACTTGTCAGGGTTCATTCATTCACAAACTGAAAAGTATTTCCTTTGAATAAGACTCACCTGTCATCCTGGGTGATATGATATGTGGGGACAGACTGTTTCGGGGGTCTGGTTATGAAGTACAGACCACCACTAATGTTTAGGACCACCGACCACAAACCGCGTGCTGACAGCAGCGAGGCTGTTTTGTTTACCTTCATGTTATTGGCTGGCTGAACTCCAGCGTCACAAACCTCTTTATGTGACCCGACTGTTAGGCCCGCTGGACTATGGTCCTGGACTATGGTCCAGCTGGCCTGGACTATGGTCCTGGACCATGGAACTGAACCCACGTGTACACCATCATTTTTGATCAAACCAAAACATATCGCGAAAACTATCGAGATTTTTATTTATTTATTTATTACCATAAGCCTGTGTTCCATGCATGGATACAAGAGGCTTTAAGTCTATATGGGGAATTTTGACTAACAATGAAATATGTAAAAAAATTTCACCAATATGAGACTACATGAAAAGGAAGTAAATTTAAAGCCTTGGTATCCTACCTCCAACCAAACTGTTCTGTTCAAAAGCTGCCATTAAAAATAAGCCTAATGATAATGAGGCTTTTTCTGGGCACGTCTGGAAATTTCAAATGTCTTGTATTCAATAATTCTCCACCACTGGTGGTTGTAAAATAGGCTACTTCTGTAGCCACACCTGCCCTGGGGTAAACTATCAAAGCATGACTGCCAATCTGCACCAACTGCCCTCCTCACCACCACTAACCACTTAAACCACATTCAAACCAGGTGGGAAAAGTAGCCTTAGCTGATGCATTGGTTGAGCTGTGATTAAACTACAGACATTTGGGTTTATTTTTTCTGGGCAAATGCTTTACCACTGAGACTCTCTTCACACTATACTAGGGCTGCAACTAACGATTATTTTAGTAGTTTACTAGTCAGTATTTTTTCAATTAGTCGAATGATTAATTTTATTCTAAATTTAGGTTTTCAAAAGACATTTGTAACCAAATATAGGTTGAAATATGATGACTGAAGGCTTCTGACTAGATGATATTTATGAATAAAATGTGTTATTGAAAAAAAGAAATAATAAATTCATAATGTTATACATTTTGATTTAATAATGCCGTTTTCTTTGTTATAGAAGGTCTTTTGGCATGTGTTTTAGAATCTGTATAATCCAGATAACATTACTATTATCAAAATACAACTATGATTATTTTTTATAGTCGATTAATCGCTGCAGCCCTACACTATGCAGCCTGCTCCAGAGTCTCTTTACACACTCCTGTTACAAGTATCCACAGTGTGATGTATGATAATCACTACTGCAATACACCACATCAGCATTATCTCCCATAAATGTGTCACTTTTTAAACAAAACTCCAATCCTTTCCACCATTTGCTTTTGTTTGAGATAAAGGCCCCTGTCCTTATTATCAGTAGGAATCAAAGGGCATTTACCTCTGTGACTTAGACCTTCACTGACCAAATGAACATGAGTTGAGTCTGGGGGATTTTTTCCATTCCAAGAGGTGATTTATTGAAGTCATAAAATAGTAAGATAGTGGTGAATTCCGTCAGCCGATAGCCACACCGTCATATGGCCTTTGTCCATGCAGACCTTCCTGATAGAAGCTTTGTTTGAGAACATTTACAGCCGGACTCGCAGCTCAACTACTGTATTATCAGCACCGCTCCTCAGTGATCACCTCTCGTTCAAAGACTTTAGTTTGGAGTTTGAGGAGAATCCACCATGTGCTGTACAGGAAAGTGTGCGCGTCTAGTGGGACTGATCCTTCTGCCTTCAGCCTTCATTTGTATGATCTCTAATGTGCTGCTGTTTTTCCCCAATGGAGAGAAGCTGGAGACCGGACAGATCACACTGCAAGTCTGGCTCATGGGGGGTTTCATTGGGGGTGGACTTTTTGTGAGTAAACCATCATAATTTAAAATATATATATATATATAATTAGCTATAAATAATTTAAGGAGTTGTAGAATGGTTCGGGCAATTCTGTTTTACTTGAAACACGAGTTTTCAGATAGTTTTGGTTTATAACCTGTTCTATTAAAATTATATATGCAGCCTATTGTCAACAATCACATTAAGCTGAATGTACGTGCTCAGTGTTGTCGGGTTTATATTAACTACAACGAAAAACTACAACATATTTTAAGTGTACATCTTCCAAAATATATGACATAATAAGACAAGGAGTACGTGTTTTATTTACTGTAGGCTTATACATTATCAAATGATAGATTAAGTATTATGACCATCTACTGTGGTTTGGTACCCAAATAAAATTACTTTTCCCTTAGTAACATGGTAACTGATAAGACGACAACTACAGAAAAGCCTCTAATATTCACACTTAGAGGTGTCTATATGTTAATACTGGTAGTTAGGCAAAGCACTACTAATAAATTGTTAATCTTGTTTGTGCGTCACACTGTCATGACCAGAGTTCAGTCTTCTTATCATTTCATTATTATTTTATTACTGTTCAAACCTGCAACCAGGAAGTTTGAGTGGTTCATGAAGCAAATCACAAATATTTGAATAAGAGATAAGGAACACAAGACCTCACTGGATGCAACGTACACTTTAAGAAAAGAAAAATTGTTTATTAATGTTAATAATAATAAGTACCATTAAAACTCAAAATCCTGCGTTTTGATTTTCCTATCATTAATAATGTTTGCTTTCTACTCTGCAGATGCTATGCCCCAGCTGTTCTGCTATCCGAGCCGGGGGCAAGGGTTGCTGCGGAACAGGTTGCTGTGGGAACCGCTGCCGTGTGAGTACATTGAAATGATTTGGACAACGGACATTAAGTTCCAAGTAGACAGAAGAGATACTTTAGAGACAGTAGCTTTTAGTTCACTGATGTCTCATTTGGAGAGGTGGAAAAATACTAGGCCTGTCACCCTTTATTCGTTTAGTCTATTAATCGGTTGCTGGTGTCTTAGTCGACAAATTATTTTATTTAGATTATAAGGATATATGGAACAACAGCAGAAAGGAGAAGTTAGTCAGTGAGTTAGCTGAAGATTTTTAGGTATAAATAAAAAGGCAGATTAAACTCATGATTCACACGTTTAATCTGTCTTTACATAAATATGTTGTTTCCTAGTCCTTTTTTCACATAAATAGTTGTTTATAGTTGTAGTCTTATGAATACAGTTTGGGTTAGATACACAGAAATACGTAATCGTTTTGAGAGTTTTTGCCACGCTCCCTTTTTAGTCGACTAATCAGTTGGTAGGACATGTCTTCAAGAATCAAGAATTGTCAAGAATTTCTTCAGTTGACTACAGCCCTCAAAATACACAGAAATATTGCATAGAGGGCTTTACAGCTCACTCTGTTCAAACATCATGTAAAGACCTTAATACTGCTGCTACTTTTACTACTGTGATAAAACACCAATGTTCTGTGTTAATAGTTTATTCTTCTTCTTCCACCAGATGCTTAACTCTGTGTTCTCCTCGGTTTTTGGCCTGTTGGGAGCCGTCTACTGTCTAAGTGTGTCCTCAGCAGCCCTGGCTATTGGGCCACAGTGTCAGGTGTCTACAGGGGAGTGGGTTTACCCCTTTGAAAACACTGGGACGTGAGTAATATTAAGTCTCTGGTCTAATATCTAAAGCAGAAGCTCACGAGTAAAACGAAATGCAGTACACACAATAGCCCACCAGGGGGAAGTACAGACCAGCAATAGCTAAAGTTAAATGTAGTTCTATGTTTAATACAAAATGTACTTAAGCTTTTAATAAATAGTTTAATAAATCTTTCTTTAATAACAGCAAAGCATTTAATTAACTGTGATGCTTTTAAATCTTGAAACTAAATGGCTTTGCAATTAAAAAAAATCTCCAGTGTGTTGTCAATTACCATATAAACATAATGTGATATAATATGTGTATATCTTGGAAAATTATCTGTAATTGACAATTTTCTATTTACTTATTTCATATTAATTTTTTGTAAAGGGAAAATAAATACTTTTTTGGGGGTGGGTGGGTAGTACTCATTTACATGAGTAACTTTTTAAATAAATTGTACTTTTCAGAATGCTTTTCTAGCAGCATACTTTTACTCCTACTTGAGGAATATTTTCCTTAAAGTAACAGTACTCTTGTTTGAGTAAAAGTTTTGCTTACTCTTCCCACTGTGAGTAAGTCTACAAGTGAAAGAAGCTTTATGTTGACAATATTAAATGATTTCCACATATGTAATTCTTACACCACTCTGAGTAATATTATTCTGAAGTAATGTTACCCTTACTTGAGTATAGTTTTCGACTACTCAACCCACCTGACTGAATTTGAGCCATATTTATAAGACTGTATGCCATACATCTTGACCCTAACAGGGGAAACGAAAGCTACCTTGTGAACCAGGAGCTATGGAGTGAATGTACACACCCTAAAAACATAGTGATGTGGCATGTGGTCCTCTTCTCCATCCTGCTCACCATGGGAGGTCTGCAGATGGTGCTCTGTGGCATCCAGGCTATAAATGGCTGCATAGGCTGCATCTGTGGGGACTGCAGAGACAGCAAGGAGGTTAGTGATAATAATAATAATAATAATAATAATAATAATAATATAATAATACTTAGAAGCCCAAAATACACTTATACAGGCTGCTCCTCTGAGGATTTAATAATAATAATAATAATAATAATAATAATAATAATAATACATTGGTTTTAAATAATGCTTTTCACAGTAAGTCAATTCAAGATGATTTACAACAGTTTAACATAAAACAAGGACAGGGCAAACAAAAACAAGTAGTGAGGAAGCAGTCATTTTTAGGGGTTATAAGGAAAAGGTGAGCTTTGAGCTGCTTTTGAAGGTGTTTAGTGAGTTTCTGATGTGGAGGGGGAGGGAGTTGAGAGGGTTGGGGCAGCGATGGTGAAGGTTCGGTCCCTCAAGGTCCGGTGCTTTGATTTGACTGTAGGAGTGAAGAGGTTGGAGTCAGCTGAGGTGGTGGGAGGGGCGGTGGGGCTGGAGGAGGTCAAGTGATCAGGACGGTAACGATTATTTCTCTATCCTACCTTTGATTAAGCTGAAATATAAAGTTTGTGAATGTTAAAAAGGTGATAGGTTTACATTGTGAAAAAAATACTCCAACCATAAGGGATCAGAAAATGATCATGGAATGTATATATGATCTTTGCTGCTGAGAGCATGGAAAAAACAATTCCCACTTTTTAGACAGGATCTAAGCTCTAGGACACTAGGCATAATCTACTTTTACGTCTGGTTTATTATCTACATACAGTGTTTCCCAACCAGGGATTTCAGATTTTTAAGAGGTGAAATTTAGTATTATTTGAATATAAAATGTTAGAAAGTCATTGAAACAGATTTATACTTCCAGTCCAAATTTATAAATCTAAATATGGATTGGAGGTCCAAACTTATTCCTCACTTTCCTAAGGCATTTCTATAGCAACCTAATTAATCTGTATGTGTCATTTTTATGCTTAAAAAGAAAGTAGATAAAGATTTAGACAAGTTAGGCGGTAAGACACAGCTTAGGGGGTAGTTGCCAATGGACAAAGAAAATATATGAGCCTTTAGTATAGTTTTTAAACAACATTAAGACATGAAAGGGTTTGAACAACTCCCAGTGACTGGAATTGTTTTGAGTGTGATTTGAGTGCATTTGTTGCTCTTGCGAAACAGGAAGGGGAAGAAGTTTTGATCTTATGTTGATATTGTAATTGCGAGGAAGTGGGCAGATATGTTATTACTGAATTGTTAGGGGGCTCCACCAAATAGCTGAGCTGTCTATAGTGAGTGAACCCATGATATAAGGCACAATGGAGCAACCTGTAGAACAACAATGAGGGACAATGTTACGTAAGCACCAGACCAGGCCTAAAAAAAACATTGTTGCGGTTGTAGATTGAAAGACCAGTTGTGACATAAAGTGAATGTTTAATAATGATGAGCTAAAAAAATGTCACACGTGCTTGTTTGCCCTGGCCATAGGACCTGTTCACAAAATGCTGATCCATTAACAGTGTTGTAACCTATTTACTCTGTTAAAACATAAAATAACATGTGACTTTGTTCCATTACAGGATGAAAGTGGACTATGAAGAAAGATGCTGAAATATGAACTCAAGATGGCAAGATACATTTTTCATGATCCCATCTCAAAGCTATATTCAATTTGCATTTTTTGACAATGAATGTATATTTGATTTTGTGAACCATATTTAGGGGATTTCAAATAAGAAAAACTGTGAAACTCACTCTCCATCGTCCTATTCAGCTGTTAAAATCACTGTAATTTACTGATCTTTGGCATAAATTAAACTGCCAAATATTGCATCTTCTATGTATGTTTTTTTAAGCAGTACCAATACATTTCATAGCAAAGAAAAAATGTTCTGTTCTATGAGTGCAGCATTAACTCTCTGAAATTATTTGAAATCACCTTGCATTCTGTCCCATTCAAACATCTCCTTAGATTAGATCATGGAAGTATGGATTAGACCTAATGCTAGATGGCAAAGCCTTGTTTGTTTTATTGTTTATCTTGGCTTGTTTTCAGACTGAAATGTAGTTGCACTTAATTATAGCAGCAAGACTTGCAATATTAAAAGATTTTGTTCCTTTTTAGTTGCACATTTTGTTATTTGACATAGACAAGCTTTAGAACATAATTACTTCCTCCCCTGCGGTGTCATTCACTAACCCCGATTATCCTTTAGGGAACAGTGAGTAACGCTGTCAATCACTGACCTCAGACTGGGCTAATGGAGCCAGACAGACAGTCCAGACCTAACAGGATTGGAGTGTGCTGACTGCAGAGACAAGGGCTAAAAGCCAGCACGCCCCCTGTGGATGATGTGTGCGCACTGCAGCTGCTCAGACAGGGAACAGGTCACACTAGTCCAACATTGGGTTCGGGTTAAGCCCGTAATCTTTTGTTACCAGGGATCGCATTTGTGGTAATTGTTACCTAACTTTCGAATTAGAGGAGTACTACTGCAGGGCTGCCATGTGTTAAATATAGACCCAATACAGCTGCTTAACGATGGGGCATGGTAAAAATGCTTGAAATCAATAATTATGATAATTTATTTATAATAAGATAATATTCAGGGAAAAGTTCTTATTTTAAATGACAAAAAAACAGTTTCTGGGGAAAAAAAACAAACAAAAAAACTTGGATTAGGTCATCACACAGTTTACGTGAGTTCATTTTGCAATTGAAGAATTGACTGACTGAATTATTTACCTGATCTCTTTCCCAGGCACCTCAACGTGGTGCACGTGGTGCCAATTCAACCCACTATTGTAGTCTTTTGTTATTGACTGCATGTGAGCCGGAGTGGCAAAGCAACTAGGGGCTTTTCTCATGCAAACTACAGCTGCTGTGGAAGAATCCAGAGTGAGCTATTAAGCTTTTGTGGCAATACAGGAGTTGTAGAATAGACTAACACCATTGCTCTGTCCAAAATTATAGCCCGCTCCCTCTTTGGCCCCTTTTTTAGGGTTGACTTAACATGAAGAAAGCAGATGGAGAAACACAGACCAGTATGAACCAGAGAAGTGGCTGGAACTAACTGGATGAAGTTCCTCTTGTTCTTTCTCTTGGGATATTACGAAAACAAACTAATATATATTTAATTTTTCTTCCAAATGTGCAGATACACAACCAGTTTGGACACACGTCCTCATTTATTGATTTTTTTCTTTATGTTTACTACTTTCTACATTTTATATACATACGGAATAACTCAACTAAATATTTTTTAATAGTTTATAGTCTAATGCTCAATGTAGCCACCCTTTGCTTCGTCGACAGCGCTGCAAACCCTTGGCCTTCTCGCAATGAGATTCTTGATGAAGTTTCCTGAAATGGTTTTGAATTATTTTGAGTTTATCTTTTGTTTTCTACCTTCCATACGTGCCCATTCATGGTTTTGATGCCTTCAGAGAGAATCTACAATGTAAATAATCATGGAAATAAAGAAGAAACATAAATGAAAAAGTGTGACCAAATTTTTTGGCTGGTAGTGTACATGCATTGTACAAGTATTTTTGTTTTTCTCTTCCTGCTGCACTCCTATCCTATTATCCATGTTCCAGACTGGCATAATAATCATGTTGCTGTGACTTCTGTAGGTACATTTTTATATACACTTATTTCGCTAATCTGATATGAATAATTTTTGCACCGGTATATTATAGGACTGTATTTTATCCACAAATGCAGTGTCATGCAAAAATCCTTCTGGCACCCGACAGATAAACAGGCGTTTCACCTCAGACAGACCAAAGTGATAAGTCAGCTGTGTGCAAGTCCACCGCCATGTAATTATACCAACCACAATATGAGAGGATTAAGCTAAAGTGCAACACACAAATGCTTAGTCACAGTGCAGGGAGAGCAGGTGGTCAAAATATGGCATGAGGGCTGCTTATTTTCTACATGTTTCTATTTCCAAATGTTTAACAATACTGAACAAAAGAATGCAAGGTTTAAAGGATCCATATTACACTAATTCCTGCCTGTGTTATAATGTTGTTTCCTCATCAAAAACATACATGGAGTTGTGTTTTGTTTCATTCACACATATTTAGGCTGAGTTCTTCTCTCAAACAGAAAACACACTGTTCCTGTGATGTCGTGTGGTAATACAGGAAATGCTCCACTGTGTTTTTAAACTCATGCGCCTTTTGTGGTAATACAGGAAATGCTCCACTGTGTTTTTAAACTCTATGCGCCTTCACTGGAATCATTTAGATAATGTCAAACCTGGAACTGCCAATCTCTACTGAACTAAAGGCATGAGGTAGCTGTTAACTTGAAAACTACCGCTACATGACATCACAAGGTAGAAGAGGGCAAGTTGAGCTTTGGAGATGCAGGCAGACTAATAATAAAGGGTTACTCAAACGTGTGTGTGTGTGTGTGAATGAAACATAACACAACTCCAGGTAGGTAACAGCGTTCTAATAATAATAAGACCTTTAAGTCTGGGGTTGACTCTATCCTGATTCATTCTTTTTCTTCATTCTTGTTATATCTGTCTTAGTCTTCTTTTAAAAATGTCCTTGCCCTTGTTGTCCTTGTTTTTTATTCAACCTGTCATTATCTCAGTGCTTGCTCTGCTCTTGTTGTGCCCTGATTTCTACCTGGTGATGTCCTGGTTTAGTTAATTGGCAAGCCATTTTTTTTTTTTTGCGTTAGCCTACTCAGAGCAGTTTTATGACCTCCATTATGGACAGACATTTTATAACAGCAATAATACGTTCTCCGTCATTGTTTTTCTTAGAAGCAGCATTCTCAATATTAAGCCTGTTTCCTACTTCCTATATCTCACTTTCTCATAAACGCCAAGGAATGCTTTCTAAGTAACATCCAGATTGTTTCGGTGAAAGGAGACAATAAGGGGCATGTAAAAAATGAGGCAGCCTTAAGTGACCAAAACCAGTCCAGTGCTGTCCCAATCAATGCAAGTAGTGAGCCAACGTCAACAAAAACATCAACAATGCCTGCTGTGGGAACATTTGGAGCTCTGAGGAGGGGGAGGGGCTGAAGGAGACACAAGTAGCTCAGACTGGCTGGATCCTGCAATAACTTGGGTTGGGATTTGAGGGGCGGTTGCTGTTTTTAAGTACAAACTGCACAGTAAAAGGGACATACAGTTGAAACCGTTTACATACACTGTATAAAAAGATACATGTGCCTTTTTATCTCACTGTCTGACATGAAATCAGACTAAACTTTTCCTGTTTTAGGTCAATTAGGATAATAATAATGATAGAAGGATTTTTGTTTGACACATTTTCATTACTTCAAAGTCAGAAGTTTACATACAGTAAGATTACTAAGAATGTAAACAATTTGGTAACAGTCCTCGTTCCTGTGTAGACTCTGCACACCTGACTGGGCGACAGGATACCTGAGGAAGGTCAGAAGGACCGAAACGTGTGAATAAAAGTGAACAAAGTGTGAGACAGTGTGCGGGAGTCTTCTTAACCTAACAAACATTCAACTGCAATATTTTAATCAGCAATGCTCTTTTTTTACAGCTAAAACTCAATACTCAATTTCAATTCAGATGTTTTCCCGCTTGTTAGCTTTGCATATCACTAATCTCAATAACAGCAACAATTGCTAATTGTGAAACAAACATATTAAATAGGCTTTTGCAGATAGTCATTACACAATCATTATAAAAATGTGTATATGTGAAATGCCTGGGCTTCTTTCTTTTTATTCAGGGTTTGATCAGTTTAGTATTCAAGACTGAAATGAGCATTTAATTTCCTCCTACAAAAGGTCAATATAACTTGTGGCTGTTAAAATTGTTGCATTGCTTTGTATTGTGTAGAATGTAAAGCAATCCACAAAGGGCACTTGTATTTATAGCGTTTGACAAAGAAGTGGCTTGGAAATCAGTTTGAAAAGATTAGCTCATAACAAATGTGGTCTCATAAATTCGTTTAGGCTAAGTGTAGGGACTGATGAAGCACTACAACCAACCACATTCTATTAGAAGAGAACTTCATATCCATAGTTGATTTATAAAATTGAGGGACTGTGTAAGGCCAATTTTGGAATTTACATACTAGGTTATTAATGTGGCACAAAAGGCTGCAAGTTTGATTATGGTACATTATAAAATGAAACCTTAAAAATGATTTTGCATAACCCCTTTTTAGAATGGATAGTTTTAATTTTATTTTATTTGTTACATTAACATTAAGTAGATGTTAACTGCTGTGGCTAATGCTTTGTCTCTTGCAGTGTCACTTCAATGTGGACCTGCTTTTTCAAGATTATTATTATACATCAGTGTTGCCAAGAATCACTAAAATTTCAAACTCGATTTCGATATTGAGGAATAGACTCAATACTCCATGCCAATTCCAATACCACAATGATAATAAGAAAAAAAAAACTTTATTTAGACAGTAGAATGTGATTTTCAACATTAAATAATAGTACCGTACTTTCTTTTATATCACCATGTGGCCTTATGTCTGTGTAATCCCTCAGTCATTAAGGTAGGTGCCATAGTGGTCCATGTGCGTATACTAGTCTATGTAGTCTTATACTTTTAGTATCGATACTTACTCAAACTAGTATCTAATTTCGATACTAGTTTTAAAATTGATTAGTATCTGATTTTCTATACGTTTGACAACCCTAACACATACAAATACAATAATGATAATAAACAGTGCATCTTTTACTTTAAGTATGTTCTTTTAGCCTAGATCCTTTCACAGCTATAGAATGCCAAATACATATACTATATGTGTATTTAGTGGATACACCCCGTGCCACACGTGTGACCCGTCATTTTCCATTTCTGTCCCAGCTATTCCTGTCTCTAGGCCAGTGGAGCAGTGGCACTTTGGGATTGAATTACCACACTGCATAGAAATGCACAAGGCACCTGACCTGAGGGTGCCTCTGTCAGTCAGATGTGTGATTTCACGTATTGAATAACAGCAAATTCTTCCTTTACATTCTATTGGCACTGCATCTCATTCAGGGTGGCAGAAAACAGTTGTCACCTTACAAGGAGAGGAAAGCGCGCTGGAGTTGACAGCAGGGAGGGTCCACTTGACTGTGTGAAGGCATGGCAGAAAGCACTTTTAGCAGTGCTGTAGTCAGGATAACACAAAGGATTTAGAAAGCAATTTTTGTAAACATGAGGCTAGAACAATTTAACACCAGCTGCATCAGGAACTGTGTCCAAAGAACAAAATCTATATCATTGCATTCTCAGATTATTTGCTGTGGCGATAAAGGGAAAAGCCAAGTGCAAGAGAAAGTCTATAGGTTGATGCTGAGAAAGAAGAGAATCAATTAGTGAGTTTTGTGAGCCTTGGAGAAAAAAAAAACTTAGAAATGGTGTTCAACTTCTAGCTCTACACAAGACAATTCATCATAATTTTCTGACAAGTAAAACAAAAAACATTGTATTTGTTGTCTATGCAATCAGGTCCCTTTAAATAAGTTAATAGGTAAGCACAATTTTATCAATAATTGTGGAATCGGATCCTGGAAACAGTAATTTCCAGGATCTGTAATACATATGCTCTGCCAGGTCTCACCAAAACGTCCAGCTCAAAAAGTCCATTTTAGAGGGCAAAATAATGATACTTCATAATATTTAAAACAAACAAAAAAAAACCTTTTAATTTATCAAATTGTGATGTTGCTAAGCGCTAAGAGGTTTGGGAACATGCCTCCTGACACACAGCGTTTCCTGGGTGATCACTCACCAGCCAACTCACTCCAACTCCGGGTACATTTCCACCACAACAATCCCTGCAGTGCAAAAGACCACTTTTATCAAATCTGTAGCTGCTCATGGCAAAACAGCAAGTGAAAATACAAAAATAAAAAAGTGAATTTGCCATATTTGGATTTTTTTTTCATAGAGTGCTCAAATGAACAATTGGCTGGTTATGGATCCTTTTTGGTTTGAACCATTAAACTCAGTGTAAAAAGGTAGAGAGCATTTTCATAAACACATCTTTTTAGTATTAATATGTAAATAATAAGTTGCAGTGCCATAATTTTAAACACTATTACTGTATAATTGTGTGTTTTCAACGCTTTAACTCTTTCAAATTTAGGTCTTTTTAAGTCTTTTTTTCTAGTTTAGATACAATAGATGTACCCTAACATTGCCTAAGTCTTAAAGGTACACTATGCTACTTTTCTTCACGGTGTTGTTATTACTTTGGCCATAACTTTTAACAACATGGAATTAAACAGGTGACGCCACCAGGCTATGATATGTTTAATGTCATAGCATGGAACTTTCCAGGCAAAGCAATAACATCTCCAAGCAGGTCTACCTTTAATATTACAAAGATAATAGAGCTGTCAAAAGTATCGAAAATCAGATACTAATCGATACGACTAGTACTGAAACAAGATACAACATTTGAGCAGGTATCAATACTAAAAAAGTCACATTCACAGGACAGAAATTGCCCTTTCCTGAATAGCTTTAGATTGATCTTGAGCTGTATCAAGAAGTATAAGAGCACATAGACTAGTGTACACGGTAATATACGGTAATATAAAAGAAAGCACTATGATTTAATGTTGAAAATCACATTCTATTGTCTAAAGAGAGTTTTTAATTATCATTGTGGTATCGGAATCAGCATTGAGTATCCAGTCTATTCCTTGGTATCAAAATTGAGTTTGAAATGTTTGTTTTGTGACAACAAAACAAAAATGGATGACTAAAGGATTAAAAATGAGAGTGGACTAACATGTCATTTGCTCTTCAAGGAAAATGTGGATATTTATAGCACTATGCAATGTTTTGACTTTACACAAAAAGTAGCTGTGGTTAAGGCAAAACAGACTACAAGGGGGAAGTCATGATTTGAGTGCATGAGAGAGGGAGGGAGAGAGGAGGTGTGTCCACTCACCATGCTCCAGGGATTAGCTATTTAAAATCCGCTCACTCCGAGTCACACACATAAACCTTTCCATTTGATTGTTGCCAATAAGGACTAACTCACTTTTGTGAACAACACAAGTAAGAGGAGCTGATATTGGCCATCCAAACTTGAGCAAATTCTGCACCTGGAAGAAGGAAATGAGAGTGGATAACCATCTGGGACACTGACAAACAACGATAAACAAATCTGATACTGGTGCCTAGTCTACAGTTACATTTAGCAGGTATGTAATGTCTAAGTTAAATGGAATATTAAATTAAGCATGATAGATACAGAATTGTCAAGATTTTAGATTTGGAATGGGGGTGTGTCACAGTGGGAGGGGGCATGATAGATAAGGATAAGGATTTTCTGGTATGCTGTTGTGAGGCTAGCACTTCTGTCTTGTCAAACTTTATTCCCAACACTTCAGTGCCTTAAAACCATGCCAGTTTACTTAAACTGTCTAACTTCCAGACGTCTTGACGTGTTTTTACAATTCTTGTTATTTTATGACCATGTTTATTCTAGTAGATGGTGAGATAAGATATTGGTGTGGCTCAAAATGAAAAGCTCAGATTAGCCTGTCTGAAGATTTCCATTATTAATGTAACACAACACTTTGTCATATTTCTAGAAGACTTACAGCTTATTGTAAATGCATGTTACTGTTTTGAATTGTTGTTAGTCTAAATATAAGGTTAATTTAAAACTTATTCACTTATTAACTTCTAAACTATTTTGATTAGATGTTGCAATAATATTTGGCTTGAATTATATTAGTAACATGGACTTAAGAGACAACGGCCCCTGTCATGTTTTTAATATCATTAATTAACCACCTAGTTCTAGAAACTTGAATGTGTCTGTGTACAGTGTAAATCCGAAAACTATCTATCTACAAAAGTGTTACATTTAAATGCACTCATGTCAATTCAAAAGTAAAAGTAAAGTCAAGTCAAAGTTTAAGTACTGTCTTGCACAATAAACACATTTTCAGAACTACAAAACAAGAAATGGGTTGCGTTTTGAGTTACAGTCAGTAGAGTGGAGAATTTGCAAGGAAAAGTCTGCTAAAACTGTGCAAATATGATCTCACTTGTGGCAAAATTTCTGGCTCTCAGTAAGCTCAAAGTGTGTGCGTCATCCAGGCTGGCAGGCTTGTGTGGGGCTTTGTGTGGAGGGCAGTGACACCCACTCAGCGCCTGTTGCATGAAGCCCACCTTTGGGAGACAGGAAAGGGGTAGTTTAGAGGTAGCACTGGCTCTGTAGATAGCTATCATGTTACAGTAAAGTATATGTACTCTGCTGCCCTGTGACACTGTTTGCATAGTTGATAAGACTCAAGCTATGCTGAGGGTTTAAAAAGGTCAAAATGTACATCATGACATAGTTTAAACATATGGGGTTCCGACCTGGATCTGCCCATTCAAATTACATTGATAAAGCAAGGTAAGATTTAGTAAAACATTAAGACACATCAAAGCCAAGTCATGCATATAATGGTGAATATTGTTTGAAAACATGTAGCACTGCAATTTGAAACACATGCTATTTAGTTGTATTTTTTGGTAGGAGAACAGATTTATATATACTTACAAATTACTAGGTGTGTGCAAAAATATTGTTATACCGTACTAAATTACTATCATACTAAATTGGGTGATACAGTGTTGTGATATTAAAGAGAGGTGTATGGCAGATTATCATGTGCAATACATTATCGCATGTTTAGCAACGTCGTGACATTATGTATTATGAGCCATGCTCCAGTTTTTAATGATCATCACCTGACATTCCCTCTGTTGATCGCAACATAACAAGCTGAACAGCATTAGTGAAACCTACACTTTTCCCCAAAGGCAAGGCACAAGTTTAAACTAGAAAGCACCTATTTTTCTTTGCAGGAAATACACTTTACACATATCTTATATTGTATTTCCCTAAACGTAAACTGCAATAATAAATAAACAGCAAAATAAAACACTTTTGTAGTTAGTTTGCGTCTCTAATAATGAGAATAAGTTACTTATTCAACGGTCCAAAGCTCAAATCTTAAAGAAAAACCCCACTAACACAAAGAAAAATCATCCAAAAAAAATATTGACCTCCCAAAATGATTATTCCATCTATCAATTATTGAACGATGAATCAATATAGTAATTATCGTGACAGGCCTAGCTGTGACAATTGTATGTCCCACATATTTTAGGCTTAAGTGTGCTCCAGTCTGCCCTTGTGAGGTTGTTTTTCTCTCTGCTCACAGACCCCCAGAGCCAAACATCATCAGGGCCTGAAATTCCTCTCCACTGACCAGGCCTGTCTTTATTTACCAGCACACTGTATTATGAAACCTTCAGTTCTTACCACATAGATATTATTCTCTCGTGAGCACTAATTGGCACATAGAGTTGCCTTAGATTTTACACCAGATGCTCTTCCTGATGCAACATTCTATTAGCAAAATCAATGTTTTAATTTGCATATAAGTTTCTCCATCGATACCTGTAGTCAACATGTCAATAATAGGTGACCTCTTATTCCAGGGTGGGCAATACTTTTTTTTCGAAGGGTAATATATTCATATCCAGGCATGTGGTGGAGGGATGGACCATTGTCAATCATTGGTGTAACAAATATTTTATGTAAAATATAGGCTACTGTAATCGATTACTTTATGCTTCAATAATTATTATCAAAAACTCGGGCTGGATTAAAACAGGTCAGGTTAAAAGTCTGCTTTATTCACTTAACATCCATGTTGAAAATGCTAAAACTACACTGAACTGTTACCTGTCCAAGATTCACAAGAGGTTTTGAAAGGTGAAAGGGTGTTGACTTGACAAGCATTTTTCATCTGCAACTCGATACATTCTGGACTGTCTCTGTGTTAACTGTCACGTCCCCCTGAAACTGTCAGCCACTGGAGGCATTCTAAAAGTCAGAGGGACGCAGGGGGGAGGGGGCCAAAACACAGCTCTTATGAGAGACCTAAGTCCCTCTCCTCCTGAGATTAATGAACAATAGGGCTTAGCGGATTGGCACTTTTTATTTTTAGAGAAAATTGTAATTTGTGATGCAGATTGGAATGAGCGCTCCAGATTCAAAGCAGTATAAACTATCCAACCCACTTTGTCACATACCAGTGATTCAACTCCACCCCACTAACTACAAGCTCCCATTTACAACTTTTGTATTGAATGTTGTACAAAATGCCTGATTGTGCAATGATGATTAATTTCTTTGCATAACCTCGCATAGGCAGCTGCTAATGTTCAAACATGTAAGGGGAGATAGGAGGTCTGTGCCCTAATTCTACCTGATCCACTTTTAACCTGGTTAAATACAAGTTAAATACAGTTTCAAACTAGTAGTTTATCTTATCTCAATGAGAAAGTATATATGTAAACAGAAAATATACAATGTGCCTGAATAACAAGTGGGGTATACTGTATTTTTTCTGTTTTTGTAATTGGTTTTATTGGTTAAATCTATAGTTTTCTGAAGCCCTGTGAGGCAACTGCTGCTGTGATTTTGGGCTTTAAAAAGTAAATTGAATTCCCTTCAGCTTGGACATGGAGAATGTTGACTTAAGTGCATAAACCCTGTGCAAAATGAGAGCAAGGCAAAGAAAGAATTGTTACTAGATTCTTATAGGACAGCCTTTGCCATACTACTTGTCAGATCCTGAGCACACTTTTTAGTAGATCTTTGTGTGTTTTGACTTATGCCTTATGTGGAGTCTTGGACCCTCTTTGAACCATCTTAGTAGTTGTCAGGCAATGGAACAAATTATACAGGGATCTATTTGGTTTGTACCTCCGCCTATTGACGTCCTCTCCTGAGATTGGACGAGTGGAAGGCGATGATGGCGCTGTTGTTACTGACTCGGTCACTATTCCATATTATCAGCTTACACAGACCAACCTGAGTGCGCACGATCATAATTCAATTAAAGTGTAACCTGGAGAAAAAGCAATTGGCAATATAATGCAAAAAGAATAAATATTTACTGTGTCTTCTTTATTGCAGACTTTCCAGCCATGGGTGTGAAAATGTTGCAGTGCTTCCCCTTCTACAGGCGATGCAAGGAGCGGTGCAAAAGTAGACAGTGCCCCCAAGCGTCAGGTACAAGCAACAAACTGCTTATTTCACAGACCTTCATTTTTTTTTTTTTTTATTAACTTACAAAATTATTTATAAAATTGCAAAAAAAAACACGTAAAATTCCAATTAGAAGTATGGTCAATTAATCAAATAATTTCTTCTACAGTTCCCATAGAGGAGATGAAGCCACGCCTGTCCTCCACAACATCCTGTGGCAGTGACAATGATGGGAGTCTGTCAAGAGGGTCCCAAATATATTTCTCCACCAAGGCCAGGCTGTCCTTCAGGCATCAGCTGGACAGTAACATCAATGCTGTGGACGCCACCTACTGAACTACACAGTGGCGAGATAAATGGACTGCAAGAATTGTATGGATGATGAATAAGAGTTGATACAAGGTTCAATTTTGCAACTGACAGTGAATGAGATTGAGAAGTGAAGCCACTCATCCAAATGAAATGGACATTTAAGGCTAGGAGAGGTTTAAAATGACTTGTTTACAGTGTTCAAAACCATAACCAACCACCAAGTGCTTTTTTGTATTTTTAAAAACTGAATATTTTGGAAAATGGCACTAGAAAATTATAAAATTATACTACATCACAAAGCTTAAGATATAATTATAGCAAATAGTATATTGGAAGAATTTCTCTGTCTTTATGATGTTCCAAGGCAACATTTCTTTTGGTTTCTGTAAAACACTTACAGAGACATTACAGATTACTACCCATTTTTAAATGTTTCTAATTTCATTAAATGCTATATATTTTGTGTACTAAATTATAACAGTATGTGTGATTTTATGAGCCATGGCACAAGTCAACCTATATTACTGTCAAAAAGAAAGCCACCACAATTGTTCTTGTTATCAATTTACTTAAAAAAAGACATGACATTGCTATAAAAATAGTCACCTCTATCAAGGCATAGTTTTGGGTTTTGAGATCACACCATCTGGATAGCGTTTTTTAAAACGAGCAACCACCTCTGGGTCCAACAAATGAATGCCGTCAAGCTGGTTTCCAAGGGTTACCCTGAAAGAAAATGGATTCATTTGTGAATATGTAGAGTTGGGACACACGACAAAAATACAAAAGTAGAGTAACTCACCAGTTTGGCTGGACATTGTGGGGTCGACCAAACAGCTCAATCTTTCTAGTGCCAGGAGAAAGTCTCTCTATCATGCCGTAGATCTCGTCAGGTTTGTGACTGGTGGAACGAACCTATGAGGTTTTCAAAGAGTATCATGCATTGGACCCAAGCGAGGAAAATGTGTTGAAAAATATACAATTTCATCTACCTCTGCAACAATGACATCACAGTCCAAACCTCGATTAAATCCTTGGGTGTTTCCTTTTACACCCACCTAAAAATGAACAAAAACAATGCTCACATTCAATATATTTAGGTCTACATTAAGTAATGTATATCACAATCACTGAGAAAACCAACAAGGCCCTCTGTTTGTGTGAGACAATATCTGTTCATTGAGCAAAACTTTACCAGACAATGCTCTTTGCCATGGTTCAGCCAATGGCCTGTCCTTCCTGTACGAATAATTCTTTGAAGTTGGTTAGTTTTCACCCAAATAATTTCATCTACTCGCTCATAGCTGTGAGACAAAACAAGTTCAGAGCCATTTTAGATACATAGGTAAAGTGAAGAAAACTATGGCAAAGGAGGGTATTATGACATACCCCCAAAGACTGAGACACTCCCGGCCTAACTCCATAGCTCTGTAAGAGAACAAGACATGGCAAAAATCAGTGCTTGAAGAATAGATTTTGTCAAAAGTATTGAAAATCACATAATAATCCATACTAAAACTAGTATTAAAACTAGATACTCATTTGAGTATCGATATTAAAAAGTATCGATACTAAAATGTCACATTAATAGGACAGAAATAAACCTTTCCTGAATAACGTTACAATAATCTTGAGCTGCATCAGAACAAGTATAAGACCACATAGACCAGTATACGCCCATGGACCACTGTGGCACCTACCTGGAGGAATATAAGTAATATAAGAAAGTACTATGATTTAATGTTGAAATCCCTTCTTATTGTCGCCACATGGGAATATAAAAGAAAGTACTACCATTTAATGTGGAAAATCACAGTATATTGTCTAAAGAGTGTTTTTATTATCAGTATCGAGTATCGAAATCTAGTTTTAAATTTTAGTGTCATGACAACACTACCCGATATTACCCTAAATTGTGTAGTTACCTGCCAGTAACCCAGAGAAAGAGAAAGCCATCATCCTGCAGAGTGGGGATGTTCAGCTTTCTCATTTCATCATCCGTCAGCGTGCCATAGGGTAGTTCCATGTGGATGTCCCAGGGCGGGTCAGCCATGACAACGGCAAACTTACCCAGGATAGACACATCCAAGTAACGAATGTCACAGCAAATCCACTAGCACAGAGAAAAATGACCAGTGTCAAACGTCAACTTTATTTTAGTAGTTCAACGATCAAGGTCAGACTCCCTTGGTCATACCTGAGAAGGGAAGAGTTTGCCTACGTTGCTGTCACCATCACCTGCGCGAAGACTGAGCTCAATGTTCCCACCTTGGGGCCCCATCAGACTGCCCTCAGCCTCTGGAGGACTGTCGATCTCATAGTGGACATATTTACACGTGTCCATGTGAAAACAGGTGTTAAGAAAAGAGCAGTCACCAAGGCTCTCATCTGTGTGTTTGTTGATGATGCGACTGGAAAAGTCAAGCCATTTTATTTTTAGACATTCAAACAGTTAATAAAACAATACATGTCAGATAGTCAAGAAAAAAAGGAGGATTAATTAGATAAAAAATAGCTAAGTATGGAAGTTATTTGTGCAAAAGACGAACACTCACCGAAAGTGGAGCTTTGTGCAGGGCTGTGGTGTATCTCCAGAGCGAATGCACTCCTCTTTTGTCCCATGGTCACAAAACTCCTGAACTTGAGCTCGACCACGAGATCTAAACTTCTCGACTATGGACTGCTCCTTTGCAGTGCTGGCATTCAGGAGCTCAAGGATCTCTCTGCTCACCTAAATGGAGATTAGGTTATGTTTTATATGCCACAATTTCTAAATAAAACACATTTGAAGCACTCTACCTTCTTACTCTGCTGCTCTTTTGTGGACTGTTGATTTAAAAGACTCTCAATCTCCATGTCAACATGAGATGACTGGTTTTTACTGCTCCTTCCTTTCTTATCAGCCCCACTCCCTGATGATGAGGGTCCTGCCGCTTGTATAGAAGACGCTGGGGTCAACGAAGATATAGGGGGTATATATGAGGTGTGTGGAGGAGACGCAGAGCTCTGAGATGGAGAGAAGCCTGATGCTCTTTTAAGGTGTGCCTGGTCATCTGCTTTTCTCTTCACTCCTGTTCTTTGGGCACCAACTCCGGTTCCAATCATAGCCCAAAGCTTTGGATGGTCCACTGCGACAACAATTGTGGAGGAGGAGACTGTAGCTGAGGACAAAGACGGTTGTCGAACTTCGATAAGCTCCTGAGCAGCAAATTTTTGCAGCAGACTTTGGATACAGCCATGACTCACAGCTCCTTCCGACTGCCCAAAAGAAAATACTACTTTAAAAATGTAAATAGTTACTAAATATACTACTACAACTGGCTTAATACTAAAAAATACTAAAAAATTAAGTCAGTTGCAGTTAAAATGCTTATTAGCATAGTATTACTACAACACATCAATAGAATGGATCACTTACACTGTTCAGGTCATTTGTTATAGCGAGGGAGTCAATAGGCAAAGACAGGCTGAGATCTGACAGGTATGCCAGCAGTTTTTTCTCCAGCTCCGGGTCTGGGGGCTTTTCGGGCTCCTCTTGAGATGGGACAGGAGCAGGGGGAGCAGGACTGTCACTGCGTGCTGTGGAGGCATCTGTGCTGCCAGTAGCATCTGCAATGATTTATAGTTTTAGTGGGTCAATATATTGTTCATAAAAAAATTATAGCCTGGCGTACAAAGGGAAGAAGTAAGAGTTGGCTGCACAGGCTACGACATTGATATTTCTCTGGATAATTGTGCGGAAAGTAAAACGTGGCAGTTGAAAAACATTCAGTTTCATAATATAGAATAAGAGATCGTTGTTAAATTAAGAGAAAATCGTAAATAACTTTGGGCTTTGACTTGAAGCCTGGCCATACCCGCGGTGAGTTGCCCTGGGTCTTTCCGCCTTCGCTGCAGCCTTTCTCGCAGAGAGTCTAGCTGCTTCTTATGCGCCTGGATATTGCTCCAAGTGTCTGACATGATGTTTTATGACACAAAAATATCACAGTTTTTAACTTGCAGCTTGAGCTAAGTTTTACTTTGCCTTGTGCAAAAGAATAACAGAGGATGAATGTATGGTACCGCACAGTAAACCCTCCGTGCATTGATTTTAAACAAATGGTTCCGCTATCCAGCTTCGTGGGCTACAGGCATGGAACTGAAAATAGTGATTATAATTAATTGCAAAATAAATACAATAGATTAGCTTAAATTTACAATGCATTTGTGTCCTCTATATGAGCAAAGCTTGTGTGGAAGCATAAGTTTGTGTCGGATTTGTTTTAGATGCGGACTTACAACTTCCGGTATCTCTGAAATTAAAAGCCTTTTATTTATCTGTTGGTATTTCTGAAACAATATGATTTAAAGACAGAACAGAGGCATTTTGTACTCCTTTTATTCTAATCTGGCGATATTTCGGAGCTTCAAGCCCTTAACGCCTATCTCATATTCCTTAAAAAGGGCTGTTTTTAAGTGGGTAAAGATGGCGGAAGACGAGAAGAGTGGAGACAAAAGCGATCTACAAATTGTGAAGGTAATTCTGTATTCATTGTATTATTCAGTTAGATTCAGATACAGTGGCTACAATCATCATTCTTTCCATGTCTTTCTACTATGTCTGATGCCCAGATTTGCTTACTGTAACAGCAGCCAAAGCCATATGTGTGTGTGTGTGTGT
>KN483678.1:210752-230034 GCA_000787095.1 Periophthalmodon schlosseri | reverse complement strand
CCCTAAGCACACAGCTAAAATAACAAAAGATTGGCTTCAGAAGAACTCCGTGACTGTTCTTGAATGGCCGAGCCAGAGCCCTGACTTAAACCTAATTGAGCATCTCTGGAGAGACCTGAAAATGGCTGTCCACAAACGTTCACCATCCAACCTGACAGAACTGGAGAGGATCTGCAAGGAGGAATGGCAGAGGATCCCCAAATCCAGGTGTGAAAAACTTGTTGCATCATTCCCAAAAAGACTCATGGCTGTATTAGCTCAAAAGGTGCTTCTACTAAATACTGAGCAAAGGGTCTGAATACTTATGGCCGTGTGATATTTCAGTTTTTCTTTTTTAATAATTCTGCAAAACAATTTTGCGTTTCTCTGTCAATATGGGGTGCTGTGTGTACATTAATGAGGAAAAAAAATGAACTTAAGCAAATGGCTGCAATATAACAAAGAGTGAAAAATTTAAGTGGGTCTGAATACTTTTCGTACCCACTGTATAGTGGAGTATCCACATAAATGAGATAAGCACAAACTCCTGCTAGCCCCCTGACAGACTGTTTAGCTCTTTTCACCGGTGAAAAGATGTGAAAATGTGTCAGACAAACAGAATGCATTTTGCCTCCATCTATACATCTCCAATAACTGTCACAGAATCCAAAACTGCAAAAGCAACTGATGTAAAAGTTTATACCATTTTCCAAAGCTTATGATGCAATAATCGTACTTTTAAATCATAGACAAATAGTGGCACTTTCTACTAATTAATAAGTAATAGGTCTCATGTCATGCAGTAATGAACTCTGTGGCCATGTTGGGACTCTCTTTTCAAATGAATGATTCAAAAGAGCGGTGAGAATTGGACAGAAGCTGCCCGCTGTTGCATCACACATCACAGGAACACAGCCCCTCGGGCAGACGAGCGAGCGGGAGAGAGAGGGTGAGCGGGTGGGAGAGAGAGAGGGACAGACAGTTGGAAACACTTTACACAGTAAGTGGCCTGAGGGATGTTGCGTTGGTTACAAACATATTCAAATGGGCAGAGGATTTAACTCTGCCAGTTTAAGTTATGTTATGTTAAGATAAGGAAGGACAACATATCCTTCATAATCACAAATGGAACAATTAGTCTTCAACTCATTATCCACTGGAGTATTATGGAGAACTATATGCAAGGGCAAAATTTGAATGAAGGGAAATACCAAACCACCTATCATGTAGGTGGCATTTGTTTTAAAGCTGCAGTATGTAACTTTCTAGCAAAACATATACTAAAAAAACATGTTTTTTTCTTCATTTTTGTTGTGTTTATTGCATTGAAAGATTTTGAAAAACATGAGTCCTTAGACTGAGTGCACTTGCATCTTCATAAACCTGACTCTTATTTGGTCTGGAGGAGGTGGAGGTGTTTCCATGCAAGTGTTGTTCCTTTGGTCATAATCTTCCACAGTATGGTATGAAACATATCTATCTCCATGGAGAATGTTCCGAAGATGCAGGTGATGTGCCACTTCCAGAAAGTTACATACTGTATCTTTAAGTAACATATTGTCCTCTGCAAACAACACAATATCTTTTCTTATCATAAAACCTGCTAACTACAAACACGCATGAAATGCATGGGAAGTGTCAATATGCTTGTTAATATTCTGTTTTAATATTCTGCATGGTTTATTGCGTAGCTTGCAAATGTCTGATACATTGTTAGGGAGATGAGTTGGCTCAAGTTGAAATCTAAAGTTTATTCATTTTAACCAATTTAAGCAAAATAAACAATATCTTTACCAGGAAAATGCTGTTTGATTATGTAAAACTGAATTACTTCAAATGAAATTTCACAAAACTCTTACGTAGGTCTGATCAAATACATGTGAAAGTAATTAGATGGAATAATTATGGTCTATTGTTAGATTATAGTCCTTCACAGATACATTGCGTAAAATGGCTGTTTAGTCATCAGTCATAATCCTGTAATGACAATATGTTCCTAATGCTGTTTAATTAACAACTCATCTTAAAATGGATCTCAAAGGAGAACAGGCCCTGCAGGCAAAGAATAAAACCGTAATGTGTACTTCATCACAGTTATAAAATAAAAAATGATTTTTTATTCCAACAGTGTAATATTTAATAACTACTTCTGGCTAGGGTTGTCAAAAGTATCAAAAATCAGATACTAATCGATACTAAAAGTAGTATACTCATTTGAGGAGGTATCGATACAAAAAAAAGTCACAGGACAGAAATGAACCTTTCCTGAATAGCTTTAGAATTTAGAATTTGATCTTGAGCTGTAGCATAACAAGTCTATGACCATGTCTAAGACCACATCGATACCCATGGACCACTGTGGAACATACCTGGAGGAAGGATAGACAGAGACATAGACATAACACCAGATGGTTATAATAAAAGAAAGTATTATTTAATGTTGAAAATCATTCTATTGTCTACAGAAGGATTGTTTTCATCATCATGGTGCTAGTCTATTCCTTAGTATCAAAATTGAGTTTGAAATTTTAGTATCGTGACAACACTATTTCTGACACTACAAGTTTCTTTCTACTACTTGTAAGCCATGCATTTATAACACATCAAACATTTCATCTGTGATTTTTTGCTTTGTCAGAATCAAACACGGCTCCTCTTTTAAGCCTGTACCTAAACCCTGCAGACCAGATCAAACAAGGCGGCAATATGAAAGTTTTAATACAGACAGCAGATAGCGCTGAGCTTAATAACCTCTGCAGTTCTCCCACAGATCACAGCTCAGATGGCAGCAAAATGAATGCAAAATGGACTGCAACTAACCTTTAAATAGATGTAAAAACATAAATCAGAGTGAGAGCACAATCTGGCTTCTACAGTGCATGTCAGAAACTTTTAAATTCAACTAATATATTACGTAATTAAAGAACCATATAGGAACGTTTGACTTTTAAAGTTTCATTCTCTCTTAAAGGCGCTGTACCTGATTTTTACTGTCTTAAAAACATTAAAAAAAAACTGAACTAGCTCATTTTAAAAGGTTTGCAGTGGTCCAAAGTTTTCCTCACTTACCTTATGCTAACACACACTTAATTATCACACAATTATCAGACAATAAACTCTTTCTTAGATGCAGACAGCACACAGCAGACTTATTTTGACCTAAAGAGCTGCTTATACAATATATCTGTACTGGGGCAAGACAGATTTTGCTCAAATACATGGGCCAAAAATCGAGTTCCAGTTCTTTAACTGAAATGAAAATGTAAAAATATAAAAATGGACTTGGATTAAATTACAAATTATTCAAGAGAACCAGGCAAAGTATAAAACTGCAATGTGCAATAAATCAGAGCCAGCACAGAGTATAGGAAAAAGGTTTCACTTAACTGGACAAAATTTGAAAACTTTTTGACATTTTGTCTCCAATCCAGACAAGAAATCTTCAACTCTATAAACCAAACTAAGTCCATTGGACTAATTCTAATTTTTTTGCTATAAAGATTACACAGAGATCTTGCCACAAACTACGGAAAGCGACCCTTGAACGGTACAAGAACTAGCACATGAGTTTCAAAAGTACCATTGAAATACATACAGAAAAGTGGCTCTAATTTCAACTGAATCAGACCATGAACTGTTTTTGACTTCTTGTACTACCAGAAACAAGCAGTAAGATATTGTGTTAGATAGAATGTGTTACAAGACCACAGTGATGGAGAATTGGGTGTTGCTGATTGATTGCGTACCTTGGCAGCCAGGCGTCGGACAGCCTCCTCCCTGCGCCTCTGGATCTCGGGTGTCCCGGGGCAGCTGTTGGTCCTTAGGGTGTTAGACGCACTGGAGGGTGGGGTGGGCTGGGGGGGCTGGCTCAGGGGGAGTTCTGTGCTCTGTCCTGGGCCACCTAACAAAACCACACACAAGTCATTATGTTTAACAAGGCAACAGAATTCCACATTACGGTAGTCACTTACTGATGCTAACCATATCTTAATGTGGAAATATTAGACCACATAGACTTTTCTTAGCTTTTATCCAAAAGTTTGGACCATATATGTGTTTTCAAAATAGTTCATTTACAAACAGAGGGTGCCATACCTTTCCCATAATACATATACATCATTTCAAATTATAAAAGATGAAATACTAAAACAAAGGAGTCTGAAATGCTTTAAGGTGTAACATTTAATGTGCTGCACATTTTTATTCTCTTAAAAATGTGAAAATATATAGTATAGACAGTTCCTTTTAAATAGTGTGCTGCGGTCTAAAGTTATTCCTAACTTTCCAAACACATTCTTGGCATCCTAATAATTCACTGCAATGACTTTATAAGTGCTTTTCACAACTTTCAGAGGCCAGAATGGAGTTTTACGGTTAACAACTAACATATTAACAGTTCTCGGACGATAAAACGCCTTATTTTTACTCTGCTTTTACAATATATCTGTACAATATGGGAAAAATTGGATACAACCTCTTTAAACCATAATATATCTCCTTTAATTTTGCAATCATCATATACACAAAACAACAACGTCTTACCTTTTGGCGATGCACTGGGGCTGTTGGATGCGATCTGCCTCATGCGCCCGCCATGACAGCTGAGCGCCACGAGCCTGGAGATGATGGCCGTTTTGCCGTAGCCCACGCTGCCCACGATGACCGCTCCGTGCGCCTCCTCCGATTCACCCTCTTTAAGGACATCCTCCAACCTCTGAAACAGCCAATCCCGTCCCACGAACACAGAATCTGTGGTGATACTGGGCACCTCGAATAACAAGGGCTTGAGCATGATGTCCGCCGGTTTGTACGGTGCAAATCGACCTGGAGAAGCACAATTAGAGAAAAGAAATGAAAGGCTTGATTTTTACAGCCTTCAAAACGTGAAATAGTCTTGAAACATCTTGCAGAGTTCCAAAGTTATTCCTCACTTACCTTCTACATTCCTAGCATCCTAATTATTCACCGTGATTAGTTTTAAAGCGAGTTTCACAACTTTCAGAGACCACATTGGAGTTTTGCCGTCATGGTAATGCTAACAGCAACTAGCATGCTAACAGCACACTTCGTGATTCTCAGAGGACGCTTTACAATTAGATCCAGACAGCACACAATGGTCTCATTTCTACCTGAAGAGCTGCTTATACAACATAAAACTAATGTCTAGGGCTGTAGTCAACTAAAGAAATTCTTGGTCGACTAAAACAGAGAGTGTGGCCAAAGCTCTTACAACTATTAAATATCTGTATATCTGACTCAACAAGTATCTGTTTTATATATTTAGTATTTTTAGTAAAGTGTATTTATATAAAGACAGAAATATATGAATGATGTGTGTTATCTGCCCTTCAAGCGACAGCCCTTCAAATTTCAAGTACACAGAAAAAATTGGGTACAGCCGATTTAAAGCCACACTATGTATTTTTCTGCTTTTCTCCATGAAGATGTTATTGCTTTGCCTGGAATGCTTGCCAATTTGAGCACTGTACCTATGCCTCCTGACAATGCCACATGCTAAAATGAGCAGATATACATAGATCCATTTGGTGCGTGTTTACCTTTGGAGTCCTGGGGTGGTCTGCCTCCTGTGTTGTGCCAGGGAAGGCGGATGGAGGTGCGGAGGGGGGTATTCCGCTGCTCATCCAGAAAGCTCAAGTCCTCCAACTTTGTAGAACTGGTGGCTGTAAAAAGAAACCAAGAAAAAAACAACTGTATCAAACTAGGGCTCCAAGATTAAACATGCTCAAATCGAAATTGCAATCTGAATAGTCGCAATTAACAAATCTCAAAGCCTACAATTATTTAAGTCCTTTGCAAACAACAAAACATCCAGTCTCATCAAAAAACTGCTAATCTTATAGTTTAGACCTCTAGAACTATGTGATTCTCATATCAGTTTGGCAGTTCATATTTCAGTCTCTTAAATGTTAATGCTTCTTGACATGTTTAATATGTGAACTTTGAACAGAACTCAACTATTAAAACAGAAATTACAAATCTAATCACAATCGCAACGTTTGTCAGAAAAACTACATTCAGATATTTTTCCCCACATCAAACTATTCCTCTGAGCAGGGACGTGCACACACAGAGCCCAGGTGGTGCTAAAGCTCCTGCCCCTTTGACTTAAACCTAAAAAGTGTATTGACCATGAGGGCACTTAATATTTGCCCCATGAAGACAGCAGATGTGTAAAAGTTGTTTTTTAAACACTCAAAGAATGTTGCTGTGGCTTTGCTCCCCTCTCGCGATGCAACCCGTGACCCGTGGGAGAAGTAAAGCAGGTGCGGCTGTGTCGGGTCCAAACGGTCCTCCGCTTTAACTTAACGTGGCATAACAGTCGGCACCATAAAGCTCACTGAAAGCATGTTCTGGAGCTCTGATTAACAAACCAAGGCACAGGACTTTTGACCTCACATGTCACACCCACACAAAGAGGACTTTATTCCTTATGCAATTGACGCCAAATGAAAACAGTGAGAGAAGAGAAAAAAGCACATGGTGTTCTGTGCGCACGGAGCAGACACGCTATCAACACAGCTTATGTATCTTCACATTGGAACTACACAAACCTGCGGTGCAAAGACAAAGCACCACACCCGGACAGAGACAACATTAGAGAAAACATTAGTTTAATGTGTGCGGGTTTAGGGTCGGATCCCAGACATTTGAATCCATCTCTTCGGGCATCACTACTCCCCTCTCTCCTGCCTCTCTCTCATGTGCATCTCCCTGTTGCAGCTTCAGACTCCACGTGTGTCTTAACCTTAACAGCACATAGAGTCGAAATCAAAGACGGAACAGTTTAGAGTCTATAACGATGTTTTACACAACTTAAGCTTTTAGACATTTTTTATTTTTGCACAACCTGCCTTCAAGATATTATGAGCAGAATAGCTGATACAATAATACCTTTGTAGATTCAATAACCCAAGTATGTTGCCATGTGCGGCGCATTTCTTTGAAAAGATCTGTTGAATTCTCATAAAAGCAACATAACACAACATAACAAATCTGGTTGTGTGAACAAAAGTTTTACACTGGACTGTGACTGTTCTCTGGAGTGTCTGTCAGGAGTCTGACACAGGAGTTAGACACAAGTGATGAGTCTTTCTAAAATGACAAGTATGGCACATAAGTACATAAGCAAGTTGTTACAGTCTCAAACAACTGCATGCATTGAATCTTGGAGAGAAGTAGGCTACAGTAATGGGCGTATATCTCATTATTCTGTATAAGACTGCTAAAAATATGATTTCTTCACCAGATTACAGGAAATTACATTTATTTTTATCAGAAAGCTGACAGACCCCCAGACCTCCCGCCCCCCTCCCATGTTCCTTTTTTGCTCCGTCTCTCTCTGTCTCAGCTCATACACCTACGGACAAAGCTTTGCTGCTAAACCTAAAGCAGGCACAAACCTAAAAGTAATCTCTAATCTAATCTTATCTTACTTTTAAAACCAGTGGATAAGTTCATTTCAAGCTATATGTAAAAGCCCTTTTTTCTTGGTTGAGCACCTGCCCCTCAAAATGTCTGTGCACGTCCCTGCCTCCGAGTACATCTCCCAGTGCAGTGGAGTTAAGTGACACATTGACTTGTCAGGCAAAGTGAGAGTGAAAAGCAAAGACAGCTGCAGTTTGCTCCGGGCATTGTGTGCAGGTAGACATTAATGGGCCAAAGAGCTGACAGAAACAGTGGCTTACATAGAGCTGATTTGAGCCGACTGGTTTACACTGTAGTCGTAGAGTCCCCAGAGGTGTGTGGGGAAGAGGACAGTTAATTGGTAAAAAACCGCTCATGTAAAATGCAAGAGAAACCATAAGGAAAATAAACAACCCACTGCAACCTGTTAAACCTTAAACCTTAAACACTGACGGGTAACACTGTTAAACCTACACTTGGGGACAGATTTAGTCATTAAATATTCCAAGTCAATAACATTTTAAACATGCACCATGTAACTTTTTTGGTTGATGGTCCGCCAGCTGCTTGCCTCCATGGAATGTTCCATAGTTTGGCATTAAAATGACTTACAAAACTGTATATAGATAAGCAGGGGATGACAACGAGCCAAGTAACTCATCAGATCTGTGGAGAGGTGGCCCCGCTCACAGTAAGTTCCCATGTCTTTCATTGTACTTTTGAGTATTAAAAAAAAAAAAATCCTGTAAAAATAATAAATGCAAGATAGATACAGTTAAAGTCATACAAGGGAACATTCCCGGTAAAGCAATAACACAACCAGGTAGCGACAGCCCCTCCAGCAGAAAAGTTATAAAGTACATCTTTAAAACATGGAATTTCAAAACAATTGATCCATAAGGAGAATTACTTGGACACTGTTGCTCAAAATATAAAACAATACTTGGAAGGAAAGAGCAAATACAATTGTAAAAAAAAAAAAAAAAAAAGTTTAGTCTTAAATAAAAGGCAAGTTGGCAATTATAATACACTGTAGGTTATGATCAAATAGAGCGGATCCAGGTAAGATGGACACTGAATTATAGTCGTAGTATTACAGATAAAGACCGTAGAGATGGTGTCTTGAAAAATAGTGGTGTAGTAATAAAACCACTACCACAATACCCACTGTCTGATGGGAAGGCTCTGGCCAAATACACAAGTAATAATCAACGGTACTGTAGCTTGAGACTCACCATTGTGGAGGTCTACGGGATCTACAGTTTCAGCAGGTTCATAGGAGTACTTAATACTTAGGACATTACATTCCCTAAATAATTAGCCAAACTGCGACCACTGAAATTGCATGTTTGATTTGACTAATCTGGCAACCCAAGTTAAAGGTGTACTATGTAATGTTTCTGGTGGGAAGGGTCCGCTACCTGCTTGTCTCCATGGACAGGCTGTTGTTTTGCCTGGTATGTTCCACAATATGGCATTAAACCTTGAAAACTATGTATTTTTACGGTCAGTGGGGTTGCTTCTCTACAGATCTGACCAGCTTGTCTCTATGGAGCAAAAGACGTTTAGTAGCATACTGTCAAACATTCCAGGCAAAGCAATATCATCTCCATGGAGACAAGCAGGTGGTGAACCCTCCACCAGAAATGTTACATAGTGCACCTTTATCTGTTTGAATAGAACAGGCAAACATGAACTTTCATATTCAATAACTAAGGTCTATGCAGCATAACTTTGGGCGGGAAGCCAACTTCATGAAGGGAGCTCTATTCTTTTATCCAGCCATGTTAACCACTCTGCTACTATGAAATTCATTTTGGTAACTCTATTGGTAACCCCTAAAAGTATAGTGTATCTGAAATAAACACAAATCTTCAATCTAACACTGAGATTGCAGAAGGCTTTTAGGCCTTAAAGTATGAGGAGTGCTCTTGTAATTTAATAAAGACTAGCATTAGAGCGGCGAGCCTTTCTGTGTTCGATACGGTCTCCATGGTGATGTGTGCTCTCCGGCCTTGGATGGACCGATTTAACCCTCTCTCTCCTCTCCTCTGATGGCCCTACGGAGCTGTCACAGGCCTCCTCTTCCTCCTGTCCCTACTCTTCCTCCTTGCACTTTGAGAGAACTTACTCTGTGGAATGTCCCGGTAATTAGTTCGCTGCTGACAGGACAGGATCTGACTGATGACACTGATTCATTTTCCAATAAAACTGAACCGAGCCTGTCATGGTTTAATGAGAGCAAGGTGGATGTATTGGTGCAGTTACAGAAGCAGAGTAACAAGGCAGAGGCAAGCTAGGGTACGCTAAAAGAGTTAGCTTAAAAGTAACCAGTCACGTTGAGCTAGCTGATCAAGATTATTCATTTTTAATACAATATTTTTTTTTTTTTTACTTTTGAGAAATATTGCTGCTTTACAAGATTTATACTGATGTTAAAAGTTAAAATCCATGTATAAATTCAAATAACTTGTATTCATTTGTAATATTTGAGTAGTTTGGACTAACTGTGTGACTAGTTTAGATGTATTTACTAGAACAAATATTATTGAGCTTGTTTCAAAATAGTTACAAAACAGTATAAAACTGAAATGAAAAAAGCGCACTTTGCTAATCCCGTGGAAATAGTAGTAGTAGTAGTAGTAGTAGTAGTAGGAGGAGGAGTTGTAGGAGTAGTAGGAGTAGTAGGAGGAGTAGTAGTAGTAGTAGTCGTAGTAGTAGTCGTAGTAGTAGTAGTAGTAGTAGTAGTAGTAGTAGTAGTAGTAGTATAGTAGTAGTGTAGTAGTCGTAGTAGTAGTAGAAGTAGTAGTAGTAGTAGTAATGTGAGCAGTGGGGGTTCGACCGTCTTTGTAAAATGGTAGTGGTAGTAGTAATAGTAGTAGTAGTAGTAGTAATTAGTAGTAGTAGTTGGTGTCATAGTAGTAATAGAAGCAGTGAGGGTGGGAACATCTTTATGAAGTAGTAGGAGTAGGAGTAGGAGTAGTAGTAGTAGTAGTAGTAGTAGTAGTAGTAGTAGTAGTAGTAGTAGTAGTAGAAGGAGGAGAAGGAGGAGGAGGAGGAGGAGGAGTAGGAGTAGGAGGAGTAGTAGTAGTAATGGGAGGAGGGGGGTTTTGACCATCTTTATAAAATGGTAGTGGTAGTAGTAGTAGTAATTGTAGTAGTAGGAGTAGGAGTAGTAGTAATTTAACATCTAGTTCAATTTTTTTGCTTCCAGCTTCTATTTCTGTAGCACCACCCCATACTTCCGCTCTCCTCTCAAACTGTATATAACAACTATAAGCACTACTTACTTTCTTGACCATCGCTGACCCAAAACACTCTCTTTTTTTCTGAATTCCTCAAATGAAATATACATCACAGGGAACCAGGCAGGTATGAGGGCAGGGTGAGGGAGCCTGGAGCCTGGTAGGTCTCTGGAGAATGGGTGAACTCGTGGAGGGCACAGAGCGTTCTCTTTGCCCCAGTGAACCCAGTGAGCAGCAGCAGCCTGTCCCCTCCAAAGCCCTCTCCAGTGCCCAGCCTGTCAGACCGACGTCCACATCAACAGGCACCCGGTGATGAACGCAAGAGAGGGTTTGAAACTGACACTCATTAATATGCTGTCTACAGTAAATGGGACGTAACGATATTAGCAATTCTATAATACTGCAGTTTTTGGGTAGATCTAATTATTAGTTTGTGGGAGAAAAATGCATTGTTTTCTGGCAAACGGACCAGACTATCAGCCGCTTCACAAAGAAGCGATAGATAGTCAGTTTATTCACAAATAATAATTATTAGCAAGGCATTGAAAAGTGGTATTTCTATACTACTGTGAACCCACTGCAAAACCATAACAAATACTGCACCACACACTTTTGGAAGTGTTCCAATTATCTGCCATTGTTCATTAATTACATATTAATCTTATATTTTTTTCTTATTTTCAACTAAAGAAAGGAAGACGGAAATTATCATTTTAGATAGTCATCCAAAGTTTACATCTCAATGCGCCTTGTAAATATATATTTTTTTTAAATTATTTTTTGAAAGATGGAGTAACGGTGGAAGTACTGCTATAGAAGAACATAAGATTTTATATTTAGATAAGGACATAACTGAACTGGTTATACAATGTGTTTTGTTTTTTTTTTTTTTAATTGCACAAAAAACCCTGTACAGTATTTTTAAAACTAATTATTTGCTCCTTTAATACGCCTCGTTGGTTGAATTTCTCCTACAGTGAAAGAATTATATTTAATCACGGCACAGAATATGACCTGTTTATGACCTGTTTGTCTGTTTTGAATCTGTCATAACTGTACTTTCACATATAAATTGAAAACTGACAATATATAATTTATACCTCCAAAACCTCAAAAGCCAAAATTTGTACTTGGAGCGATAATGGTTACTCTTTTGTCATCTTTGTTATTCCTTCACTAAATGTACAAACTGAACTTCCAAAACGTTGATGACACTTGATAATGCCTCCCCTCTCTTGCCGTAGATAATGACATTTTGTGCCATTTTGCAGCACCTCTCAGCGTTCCCGTCTTTTGTAATGTTCTGAGTTCCGCGCTGATGAAACTTGCACATAATACCTTGAAGTCTGCCCTGTTTGAAGCGTTCGTCGGGCCATATTCTGATGAAAATATTCGTTCTCTTCCTTGGGTATATCTAACCTTTGAAAGCATGACAATAGGCAGAGGTGCAGAGCTCCACCAGTCCAAACAAAGCCTTCTTATCAGACAGACTTGACTCCCAGGCCTGCACACTTTTGGCCTTTCGTAGATGCAGTGTCATTGTTATCCTCAATAACCTTTGGAATGAAAAGTGACACTTTCGAAAGGTTGAAATGTTAACTTATATTTAAATACAACAGAGTGATTGAACTATGTTTGGTTCTATATAGTTTGCATTATGTACTATAGAGCTGCACAGTATATCATAAAAGTATTGATATAGTATTGGTTAACGCAATAATCGATAACGCAACAAACTCAATATATTGCATTAACACCAAGGTTCTCCATCTGACAAAAACTTTGAAAAAATATGTTGAAAATGGCAGATTTTATTCATGATTTTCCTTATTAAGTCCAAGATTATTTCACTACTGTGTACTTATTATTGTGTACTTATTTATTTTATTATAAATGAAATTCTTGAGTAAAAAGTACATTAAAAGTATCACAATAATATCCCTATCTCAGTAATGAACAGTCATATCGCGATTGTTCCCATTTCGTTCAGTCCTAAGAATAATATAATAATGCTTTTTTCAAAACGGTCAAAGTTGCTTTATAATTTCGTACACAATTCAGTCACTCCATACTTAATGAAAGGCTACTTATGTTGCCACAGTTGTCCTGGGGTAGACTGCCGAAAGAGAGACTGCCAATGTGGGCCATCAGCCCTTCCATCGCCATCATGTGTCATTGTACTGTTTGTTGACAGTAGTAGCAAGTAGTGGTAGAAGTGCAAGCGAAGGGTCAAATAATATATGGAGGGGGAGTTTTAACTTTGGCTTTTCACAAAAATGACATCAAAACTTTTCCCATCTTCACTTTCTTTTCACTGATCAAGGCCCAATAGATATTCCACAGGTAAGTGCCCTCCACAAAGACCTGGTACCACGGAAGTCGGTATTGTCTACGTCTACCATACGCACAAAACAAAAAAACAGTAATTCAATGAGATGTTAATGTTCAAGTTGAACTCAAAATTTGGGGAAAGAAATGTGACTATTTTTTGTGTTAAATGAGCAGTGATAAAAGTTGGTCTTGTTTATGTTCAGGAAAAATAATGCTGAAAGTGTCAAATATACTTGGTCCATCTTTATAAAATGGCAGCAGTAGTAGTAGCAGTAGTAGTAGTAGTAGTAGTAGTAGTAATAGTGGTAGTAGTAATTGTAGTTGTAGTAGTAGTAGTAGTAGTTTAACTTCTATTTTTTTACTTCAAACTTCTATTTCTGCCTTTTACTATTATGTTTTGGGGTTTTTTGCCTGGGATCCAGAATACAGACTTTTTCAATACTTTATGAAGATGTGAGTCTGGTCACCAGCAAATCTCCCTAAATTCAAATGGGCATGATTGACAGGTGAATTAGCCAATCGGGGAGAAGCACGGTCTGTCAGTATCAAAACAAATATGACTGCTTACGAAAAAAAAGAAAACATTGCGGATTTCTGCAGAATCAATGAGCGAAGCACTAAAATCTGAAATGTGAAAAATGTGATTTTATTCAAAATGATGGGTGAACAACGAGCTCCTTCATTTCACATGTGCCAATGAAAAAAAAAAATCTGACTACACGATCATGTTTAGTTCTGGCTCAAGATGTGACAGAGGGCGTGGGAACCAGATATCCCTCTGAATAAGAAATACAAACAGAGAGATACCAACTGGATTCGCCAGACAATTAGTTTTTAATAAGAACATAACATTTTATCAAAATCTATCTAACCTAAACTAAACTAGAATCCATTGTCACATATCTAAAAACTGTCCTGCTGCAAAACGATAAGAAGAAAAACTTGTAAAACCAGAATCTAAAAATCACTGCTGTAGTTCATTCCCAGGAGCCAGTCGTCCAACGTCTCTATAAAACACTGTCTATCTCTTTAAGTGACATTATATAACTGCTCGTGTCAGTCCATCTTAGCTAACTCCGCGGGGGATCCGGTCCACCGCACTGCCCCTCTGAGATTGGACGTGTGTCATCCCTCTTTCTGTTAGTTCTGCCTGTATGTGTAAGGAGTACCACTGCGCGCCACTCCAAAACGCGCCCGATTGATCTGCGTTCCGACTTTCCTCCTCGCTCCCCGCTGAGTCCTAGATGTGCCGACTCCTCTCCGAAATGGACCTTTTAACAGATGTCAGAGTGAATTTTCCATGGAGGAAAATAAATAAAAACGCAGTTGTGTTTGCGTTATCTCCCCTGCGAGGTAGACGTGGTCCGATCTAGTTCCAGGTTTTATTTCAATTTGTAGAATCGGAAGCAAATCTTATAAGACTCAAGCTACATCTCAATATGGAACTTTTACTTCATAGCCAATGGGACGATAGCTCTTTCTGTTGCTCCCAGTTAACCAGTTGCATGGTGATTTGGCAAGTTTTCTTTACGCCAGATGCCATTCCAGTCACCACTGGCTACTGTGACTGTGGATGCCATTGTAGTGCAAGTTTTCAAATTAATATACAATGTTTATCTTCATGCAGGGAATACATTTCTATTCTATTTTACTTTACACTTCCATTTTAGAAGTCTTAGAACTACTACAACTACTACAACTATTACCGCTATTTTTACTATTACTACTACAATTACTATTACAACTACTATTACTACTACAACTAAAACTATTACTACTTATTACTATCACAACTATGACTATAACTATTACTATTACTGCTATGACTATAACTATTGCTACTACTATTACTACTACTATTACTATATACGTTTTATAAAAGTATTGGCGTTTGCAATTTTCCCCCTGCAATGGAGGTAGACGTGGTCTGATTGGGTGTAAAAACAAGCCGAAGAAGTTTAAATCCTGAATGGTTCAAACAGAATTATCAGCGGCCAGCAGTGAAAGAAAGTGTATTGGGGGATTTGCTTTGACGCTCCCAGAGTGAATTCATTACAACATCCTTTCCTAAAAGAGCAGAAGTTTAATTGGGTGCATACAACTTTTTAAAGCTGAAAATTTTAAACCGGCAAGCGATTTTCAATTTCTATACATTGGATTTCCCACTCGGTTCAAGACTGATTACAAAGAGGGTACAACAAATAGAAACTGCTATTAGGAAGAACGCAATATGCAGTACAAAAGGAAAGTGATTTTGTAAAACAAAATCACTTTACTTTTTATTTGCTTGTACTTTTTACTAGTACTAGTACTAGTACAGGGGTAAATGAGCATATAAGCATCTAAAATCAAAATGACAGTTTATATTTTCTCCTTGGTTAACTTGGAGAATATTATTTCTCAGTCTGTATACTTACGATGGATTGTATATAGTATTATTTTGCTGACAGAGCACCACTGTGTGCAAGCTACAAATCAATGCTGCTGTACATGACTAAAGTAGAAAAAAACTAGTTGAAAAATGTAAACTTGGAAACTCAAAACTCAGCATGTGTTATAGTGGAGTTAGTTGGAGGTTAGAGCACTGCATTGCAGAGGCACAGTTCAGTCATCAAGTCTCATCTAACTCGAGCACACTGTACTGTACAGAGTCCACACAGTCTGTGGACGAGTCCTGGACACAGCGGACAAGGCCACACGTATTATTATCACGGATCTATAATATGACCTGGATAAGGCACGCTCCCCTCTGTCCTGATGCTAGTTTGATTAGTGGCCACTACAAAGGAACTGCCACAGCCAGGCCCAGAAAGAATTCTCCCATAGAACACAGTGTATTTTTGGTGAACTCAAACTGCTCATGTTCGGCAGGGACCTGCAGCTTTCACAAAGGCCGGAGTTTGAAGGGATTCTTCTCCATTTACTTAAACATTAACTAAAAAAAAAACCAAAAAACTTCAACATGCCTAAAAGTAAGCTCTGTAGATTTTGCTAGCCCTGATCTAGACCCATGCTATCCCCGCACGAGCAGCTATGGTGCTGATTAGTCAGAACTGTCGTCACACAGCGGGCGGCGGTAGCCCGTAGTGAGGAAAAATGCACCAATGAGCACAGACCATTGAAATCAATACCATCTCATTCAATTATGCTCCAGATCTTTTTAGACTTTCATGATTATTATTATGCACCATGACATCATGGAATGCAACAGCTTCTACCTCTTTACAACCAACGCCACAAACCTCCACATTGTCTTGCAAGTGTCTAGTGTCTTGCCTAAGGACACAACAACTGTATGCACTGCTCAGAGCTGCCAACCTTCCTGTTACATACCAAAGTCACTGCATAATAAAAGTACAATTCTTATGTAAAATACTTCTTATGTAGTAAAAATACATCTTATGTATATACTTATGTAAATCTTACACATATTGCTTTGCTACAATTTAATGTTCAGTATGTTGTCGCATATTGGCTGCAACCCCATTGTTAGAGATGAAAAGTATTAGGTAGTCCAAATCTGTTAACACATAAAACGCACACCGACTATAGAAAAACACAATGGATTCAACCCTACCCATAATGCAAGAGAGTCTCACAAACACAGCCTGCTGTTTGTCCACATTCACAGCTGTACTTGGCCACATGTGTGTAACATAACATGCTTCAACACATGCCCCGCTTCAAAGCTCCATAACGGGGGTCCCACAGCGCCCGACGGTCCCCAGGAGACAGTATGTTTACCAGGCCGGTGCAAATGACACTTGAGGGCTGGACATTCCTTCTACAGACATAGCTGACATTGTAGGGGCCCCTGCTACACACCTGTTGATTGGCTTTAAACAGCAAAGACAGAAAACAGAAAACCAGCTCTTTGTGTGACCACTTCAGCTGTCAGGTGGAGTTACAATATAGTGTACTGTGAAACTGGATGAAATCTGGATTGGCGTATGCTAGCGCCGCAGCTGGGAAACTCGTATCCATCACAATCTCAACACTAATCCGAACGTGACGCGCCCGGGGTCTAGTTCCAGGGAAGACTTAAGGTACATGTCAGCATTTAAGTTCGAATTCATAGCCAATGGGACAATAGCTCTTTCTGTAGCTCCCGGGTAACCAGTTTGGTAGGTTTTTAAGCCAGACGCCATTTCAACTACAACTGGCTACTTGCTACGACTGAGGCTGGCATTGAAGCGCAAGTTTTAATATAAAATGTTTATCTTCATGCAGAGAGACTTCTATTCCTACGACTCAAAGCGATTACTACTCTACTACTACTACTACTACTACTACCTTTCACTACTATTACTATTACTTTCACTACCATTACCACTACCCCTACTACTACTACTGCTACGAGTTCTACGAATACAACTACTACTGCTACTACGACTGCTACTACGACTGCTATTACTACGACTACTATGACTACTACGAATACTACGACTACTACGACTACTACGACTACTTTCACTACCACTACCCCTACTACTACTGCTACGACTGCTACAATTACTACTACTACGACTACAACTACTAGTACGACTACAACTACTACGACTACGGCTACTACTAGTGGTACTACTACTGGCACCACTACTACTGGTATTACTACTACTGGTACTGCTACTACTTTCACTACTACTATAACCTTTAAGCCAGAATGTCTACTTATCTGCTACTGCTATTCTGACCATTTCACACAAGTCTATGCATACAATAAAATGAACAGTATTCCCCTGTCTTTACATGTGTAGTACTACTATGTGTACTACTGTGTGCTGTGGACCATAATGAAGTCATGTCACACTGGCCTTGATGTCACGCCCGGCTTAGTACAGTGAGGTGTGAATTCAGCAGGTCCCCCCAGGGCAGCGCCGCATATCTATGACATCAGGTCACTGCGGGACCCACACGCACACGACTCTCCAGGCTTTCCACGAGAATGTACATACGGATAATTCAAATTTTTAAAGGCCCTATACCCGATTTTTGTCCATGTATTTGAGCAAAATGTGTCTTACCCCGGTACAGATGTATTAAGGTCAAAATAAGTTAGCTGTGTACGATCTAACGAGCTAATTTGAAAACGTCTTTATTGTCCGGTGATCAGGAAGTGCAATGTTAGCAGGCTAGTTGTTGTTAGCATTATCGCGAAGGCCCTGACCTCTGAAAGTTGTGAAAAGTGCTTAAAAATCCCTGAGACAGTCCTGCAGAGCTTTGATTGAGGTCTGGCTATCTGTCTGACAGATTGAAACCAACAGAGTGCTGTCCCCTTAAAGCCCCATGTGTCTCCGGGCGGGACAGAAGGATGCTGTGATCCACCGTGTCAAAGGCAGCTGATAAGTCTAAAGGCAAAAGAACTGCAGATTTCCCAGAGTCAACAGTTAAAAGCAGGTCATTAAAAACTTTTAAAAGAACCGTTTCGAGGCTGTGCTGGGATTTAAAACCAGACTGGAATTTTTCACCAATTTCGTTCAGATTAAGGGACGTCTAAGTAAAACCTTACACCTCAGGTAGTGACAATTCAGATCAGATAGTTCTTTTTGGTTTAAAAGGACTCTCTGATTTGAATTGGATGGATTTCTTTACTGGAACTGTTAACCCAGATGAGACACTCATGTGAGACTCATTCTGCTTTCTGATTGGATAATCATCTTTGGAATCAAAACACCAAATTATGACATAAACGACTTGGCTATCATGTCCAATGTTTTTGTAATTAAGAATAATTCAGCATCACAGTTGTTACTAGTACGAGTTATATTTGATTTGAACATGTTTATCTTGTATCTGAGGACACAGTTATGCCTTGTATATGGAATTAAAAATCAAAATCTTACATACAGTTCCTTTAACATTATAATTGTTCAATTTCTCCAAACCTTGAAGCCTTTTATGGCTTAATACTTATCCTATTTGTATATAAAGTTCCAATCATCCAATTTGCAAAGCATAATAGAACTATGGGTTTATATTTTCTTCTTTAGAGAACTGAAGGTCAACAGCAGAAAATACAATCATATAATCTTTGCACACTATTATGAAGTCTAATTCAATACATATTCTTTTCGTCACTCGCAAAACCTCCTTTCAACTTAGTAAAACACGTCTGCAGAAGTTTTACAGGCAGATCTGATGGTGAGTTACAACAACAAGGGCCCGGGTCAGTAGGAAAAACAGAAGGGCGGTAAGTGCAAGGGCCCCAAACGACAGAAACAAAACTGGTTGAAAGAAAGTGGGCTAAAGGGGCGGGGCCATCCACAAGTGTGACAGCTGTGTGGAGGAGGAGAGAAGGCAGG
>KN483678.1:177703-210675 GCA_000787095.1 Periophthalmodon schlosseri | reverse complement strand
GACAGTGGCTCCAACATGGAAGCACAATGTACAACAGCTGCTTAATCCAGAGCTTCTCAAACTGGGGTGCAGGTACTACTGGGAGTACACAGGGTTCTCCTATGGGAAGTCAAGGGTACTTCGGGAGGTTAGGCTTTGTAGTTCAGTCCTACTTTAGTCCTGAGGTAGATCTGGTATCCATAGGTTTCAGAATGATGCAAAATTGTCACTGTTGCCATAGTGATTAACAATTTAAAACAAAATATCATAGCTTTTGAACAGGGAGCTGAAACCCATGAGTACTAGTTTAGTCCTGGTTCGTCATCTCTTTAGAGTTCGTTAATGTTAGTATGGCCTTATTTTTTCCCATTTATTCAATTATGTACAGGTGTTTCGTTATTATAAAATACACTGCAAACTACTTCTTTGGCAATCTCCTGACCATAAATTTTCACACCTCCACTACTGTATATCTCTACTTTAACTCCACACTGAGGTGTCATTTGCTCAGACAGCGGATGACAAGTTAGTTGCCAGCCCGCGGCTAGTTATGTCATACAATCTTGTACTGACAGGTAGTGCCACTCACCCAGATGAAGGAGCCTCAAGTCACACGCAGTAATTGGCATGACACTGACAGACTCAAATAAATTCTTAAGTAGGATGAATGTAAAAAGTTAAGTTTACCAAATATCTGAAATGTAATAGGTTACACGTGTTTCTATAGGAACTGTGAGGTGAAGAGACGGAATTAGCACGTGGGTGTTATGCCATTTACAAAAGTGAAGTAGCAGTGTGTGTAGAATGGTGCCACGCAGGAGGTCTAATGATGCAACAAACACTAGCGGAAGAAGAAGACATTTTGGTTTATATTCTGAACTCAAAAATAAGGTGAAAACATTAGTTGATCTTTTAGATGTGTAAGCTGTAGTTTGTGTCAAATGCAACTATAAGGGTATATCTTTTAATAACACCATAACATCTATTATCATGTTTGCGTCAAATATTTAAATTCCAACTGTATCAAACATCTCTATAATCTCCAAAAAACATACCTTCACTTTAAGCGACTGCAAGATTTATCACAATAGAAATCGCAATTTCAATGGATGCAATTAGCACAAATCACATAGACAATTTTTGAAGTACCATCATTTCCTCCACAAACAACAAAATATCCTGTTTTATGTATAGAAACTGCTAACCCTGTAGTTTAGATCTGTACAAACATGTGATTCTTATATTAGTTTGTTAGTTCATACCTCAGTCTTTTTGTCAATTATTCTGGTCGTGTTTAAAATGTGAACTTTGAACAGAATCCTACAAAATCGCGATTGTTACCATCTTTTATATATTTCATGAGCCACACAGTATTTTTGACATGTAAAACAAAGGCTAACGTAACTTCCTTGGTATAGATCAACAATCAATCAACCAAAAAGCTAACCCTCTATCCAGGCATCACACACGTACTTACACACATACAAACACACACGTACTTACACACATACAAACACACACGTACTTACACACATACAAACATACAGGTACTTACACACATACAAACACACACGTACTTACACACATACAAACACACACGTACTTACACACATACAAACATACACGTACTTGGTATTTTTTTTAATGGGAAGTTTTGCCTTAAACGACTGATTTTAATTATAATTGTAGACTTCAAAATCAAATATTGAACTGAAAACTGTGTCTACAAAAAATACTGGTATGCCAAGATGCTTAAACATAAACTTAAGTGCACTATGTAACTTTTCTTGTAGGGGGTCTGCCAGCCGCTTGTCTCCATGGAGATGCTATTTGCCTGGCCTCCATGTCTTTCATTATATTTTTGAGCAAACAACTGTAATCATAATAAATGCAAGATAGATTAAAGTTAGAGTTAAAGCCATACAACAGAACATCTCAAAGCAATAACATCGCCATGGGGACCAGTAAAGACAGACCCTCTATCAGAAAAGTTACATAGTGCCCCTTTAAGCACCACGCTGTTTCAGCAAAGACATTAAAAGCTTGTTGCGTCTCCTTACCTGCGACTGAGTTTGGCCTTGGCATCATGAGAGAGGAGGTGTGGGCGGGGTAAGTGACGGGTCCCTCTGGCGAGTGATTGGTGGGTGGGTGCGATGGTCCCGCCCCTCCCGTAGACGTGCTGGGCTCTGTTCTGGACGGCGTGTCATGGGGGGTGCAGCTGTTGGAGTCCTCCTCGGCCACAGGGGAGCAGGTCTCTCCCCGTACGCTCTGTCCCAGCCCATTTCGGATGCTCCCCCTCAGGCTGCCATCTTTACTCCACTCAAGGCTGGAGCCGCTGCGGTCATCGTTCTCCGACGAGCTGGTGATGGTGGCTGCAAGGAGATATCAGGATTAGCACATTTGAAAATATGAGCTGTTGTGTAAACCTTGCATCACTCGTCCCAGATGATAACAGTTTAATTTTATGTAACTTTGAGGCCTTATAACAAAGCTTGTGTTTGTGCTGGAGAGTTGTGGTCTTGTCGGAAAGCTTGAAGTCTCTAGTTCTCAGTATTAAAACAGCATGTGTCTGTCTGCTGTGGATCAAAAGATATGTGCAGTTAAAATCTGCAACATTTTTCAAATGCGACAGGCTCCCCTCAAGAGGGCCCATTATAATTAATGGTAAAATAGCACAACATTTCAAACATATGCCAGTAATGGGTAAAAAGACAGTGACATTTTAGTGCTAACTGTAAAAATTAATTAAGTATTTTTCATTGCCATTAACATATTTTAAAATAAAGGTCACTTTTAGAGGACCCCATTATGATCAATGGGAAGGACATTTAAAAACTGATTGTACACAAAAACTAAAAATTCCACAAACTTCAAATTTTGGACAAACTCAAATTTTCCTTGGACACATAAAAATGTACCTCATTATACCCTGGCTTCCCTTTGTGAAATCTTAGTTTTCAAACTGGCACTAAAGAGTTAAAGTTGGGCTAATGTTGTATTGATTTTTCTGTGAGTGTACAAGTGGTCTTTAGGGACCTAAGTGTGACTTTTTTAATGGGAGGCCTGAGGGTTAATGTACTGAAGTCATAGTGCACATACTACCGTAGTTTTGTTAACGCAAAAGCACCTGTTTAAACTCTGGTCACTAATGCTAAATTGTAGAATTAACTGTAGACTGTTGTAGACTAGAACCCAATAAGAAACACTATTATTTCTTCAATTAGCAAAGGAGGAATGTGCCAAGAAAGTGTTTTATCCATTCATCAGTCCTCATTAGCAGCGCGCGTTGGGAGGTGTAACTGAACTCTGAAGGCAGCATTCCTCAATGAGCTAATCAACACTTGGATTTGTCAGTCTTATCTGTCTGCTTTGCATGGCTCGGAAAATGTGACAGGTTTAGGCAATTAACCTCCAGAGATCTATTGTTCTAGCCTCTTCTGATTGGTATTTAGCACAGAGTCAAATAGACAGAAAGGGATTAGTTTGAATATACATGAATTACAATGTCAACATCAGTTAAAAGTCATTTGCAGTCCAGTCATTTCCAACTGGTACTATTTACTTGTGAAGGCTCCGTCACCTGCTTGTCGCCATGGAGATGTTATTGCTTTGCCAAAAATGTTCCACAGAATGGCATCAAACTTATATATGTTCATGGAGACAAGCAAGTGGTGCCACATGACCAAGTTAAAGCTCAGGTCTGTGGAGAGGCAAGTCCAGGCACAGTTAGCATGTATTTCTAGGTGTTTTGGTTTTTTTTGTGCAATCCAAACACTGCTATCGATACATATTAATGCTATACTGTGGGAACATGACCATGGAGACAATCAGGAAGCAGGCTGGAATATGGAAACATGGAAAGACACACATTGTAAATATATATATAAGAAAAAAGTGAGTTTGGCAAAGCTGTTATGTATTCTTTAGGAGTACGGGGTTATGTTGGGGCAGTGAAAAAAATGAGATTTGATAACAATATTTGATATTTCCTTATCAAATTCTTACAATCCTTTTTTCCACAGCTAACTCAAAAGTGAAAACTCAAATCTGATAGCTGGTATCTCAAGTGGAACTGCCCAGCTGGCTCTGTTTGCACACCGCCCCACTGACAGCAATTTCATAACACCGCTGCTAGTTGCATCATCACTTTCAATTTCATCCTAAAACGTATCCGGCTTTTGTGACTTCGACACTCTTCAAATATTATATTCAAAATGGAGTACTTTCGACGTATTCTGAGCTTCAAAATGTCGTTATTCCACTCTGTCCTTGTGATGATCATTGCTTAGGCTGTTCCCTCAAAGCACCCACTGAAAAAGCCACCCTTGGGAGTAATTCTTTAAACCGGTAAGCCACTCCGCAGACTCCGCTACGCAGGTCTAGCAATGCAGAACAAAGTCAAATGAGTGTTCGGCAAACTTCAAACGGTGCCCCGCATTAATTATAGTCACGTATGCTTGACTTGTGGACAAAACATTCCTTTTATTCTTCGCCATGCTCTGGGTGGCAAAAAGCAAAACAAAAACTCTACATATTTGCAATAACATGGCATAAAAACAACAGTTATTTCATGCAGGCCTGGGAGATAGCGTATCACAGAATGCATAAATTATTTACAAGCAGTGGAGCTAAGATTTCAAGGGAAACAAATGACTGAATCCTAGTGATCAATGATGTCACTAGCTATGTAGACTGCAGTGTAATACTAATCCAAGCTGGGGGCCACTGTGTCTTTGGTCTGCTCTGCATTCTGTCTGTTCAGTCTCCGGGCAGAACATAACTCAGATACAGGCTTATATAGAATAGGGCTGTCAAAAGTATCGAAATTCAGATACTAATCAATGCTTTAACTTGTATCGAAAGTAGACACTCATTTGAGCAAGTATTGATACTAGAAAAGTCACATTCGCAGGGCAGAAATGAACCTTTCCTGAATTGCTTTAGAATGATCTTATCGACTGAGGGATTACACAGATATAAGGCCACATGGTGATATAAAAAAAGTACTACGAGTTAATGTTGAAAATTACATTATATTCTCTAAATAAGTGTTTGGGTTTTTTTGTTATTATGGTATCAGAACCTATATTGAATCTATTCCTTAATATCAAAATTGTTTGAACACTAGTGTTGGGTAAAAAGGTGATTTGAGAAACAAAAATAACTACTTGGTTATTTTGTTAGAGATGGACACAAATAGTATCCGGTAGAAGAATTGGGTAGATCTGTAGTATTAAAAAATATCAACCAAAATAATATTAACTGATAACTGATTGATTCTTCAATTTCTTAAATAAGATGTTGTACTAAGGAAAAAACTAACGGTACTTGATACCATTTTCCATACCACAACAGTAGAACACACACTTTTTTAAGACAACAGAATTTAGTTTCTTCAACATTACCATGTAGTTATTTCAGTAAAAATAAGCATCTAGTTTTGATACTGTATACTGTATAATTCACACTAGTATTTTTTGGAATTTACTGGGTTTTGATATTGAAAAAAGTAGCCTGTGTTCCTAGCTCGAATCGTAATAGCTTAAACCACTATGATTTGTGTAACTATAATAACACACAACACTTATGTAGTCCTTTTCATGACAGACAGACAATTTTTGTTCAAATCAGTGGCACTAAATGAAAAAAATCCCCAAAACTAAAATAAAGTCGCAACAAAAAGTGCAAATCAATTTGTTTTAGAACATTCTATTTGCTTAGTTATGCCAAAGTGTTACCCAAAATGTTCCGCCCTCATTTCAAAACATGTCCTTTTTCATTGTGTATTCATAGTACTATTTGTGATACAGCAAATTTGTCCACTGAAAACCCTGTTCTTGCTTTCCTTACACCACAATACAAACCCAATACCAATGTTGTTTACAAGAATCTACAGCTAATCCATGTCGTCCTCTAATCAATTGCTTTTTCCATCCATCACTAGAATCCTTCATATCTGATTAGCTCCTCGTGCGAGTGGCCAATGGCTAAACCCATTATGCAGCATGTCAGCTCCCAGACGTCCAGATGTCTGTTACAGCAGAGACAGTGCTATGTCAAAACGTCACTGGTGATTTCTGATCCTGGAGATGCTTCACTTCAAGTCAATAACTGTAGCTGTAGGCTGAACCGGGGCTCAAATAAGAAATCACTGTGAGGACATCTTGACATTTGGTAGCACTTTCTATTTGGTGTAAGGGACAGTTTTAAGGTGGTCACACAAACAAACAAAAAAAACATGTATGTATATGTATGTATATGTGTGGGGGAAGACATTGACTAGCTCTCCTCGACAACAGTACCACCACAGTCAAAAAAAGTAAAGAAAAACTGTCAAGAGTAGAACATCTTAGTGTCAAAAACAGATCTTGAAGGTAATAGCTGTAACTGAACCACAGAGGCCATTAGCTGCCTGCTGAGAACACATGATAACACAGTGAGCCCATTTAGATATAGCAAACTGTCATATTTCTGGCAACCCAAAGTGGAGCTCTCATTCTGCTTTCTGATTGGATAATTGCCTGTTAAAAACTGTTAAATCACTGAGATAAGTTTTTTGGAAATAAATCAATATTACAATACAAATACAGTAAAATCAATATTTTGGTTTGAACACGTGTACGTCATATCTGAGGGCACAGAATGGAAGACAAATCCTAACCTCGTAGCCTGTGGTTACGAGTTTGTGGAACGAAAAGAACAGCGACGTAGCCAATTCTAACATTAAGTATATAAATGTAAGAAATGTGCGCTATATAGTTCCATATTTGAGCGTGGGAATGATATGGTCTTGTGTTTGGGTTTCATTCAGGTTTCATCATCAAAAACTTGTCAACAAAAATCTGACTTTTGTGACGGTCTTTCATTTCTCACTAAGCTACAAGCGGAGCATTTATTTTCAAAGTCCGCAGAATTTTAGAATAAATCTTTCATGTTTTCTTTCATTTTAGTTTTTTTCCACTTTAGTTTTCCATTTTTTTGCGCAGTTTTCCTTGACAAAACCAGCACAGGTGTGAACAATCAGAAAGGAATCTGATCAGTAACAACAGATGTAACTGTTTACGTGGCCTTTTCATAATCTGAAAACTCCAAAAATAAAATAATGATCAGATTTTGTGTATGTAAACATAGCCAGCGATAAAACAACCTTAAATTACAAACATGTACTATAATGAATAATATGGAGACAGTATGTCCTCTCAAGACCTCTGGCATCTGGTCTGTAGCCTGCTTTGAACTGGATAAATGTTAATATAATTCAATATAATGAATCAATATAATTACAAAGAAGTGGTCAACAGCTATACTTTCTCTTTGTTCTTATCTCGTCCTTAAAATGAGTCTCCTAATGTTTGGTGCAAAGCTGAGTGCAGATTATGGACTTTGGTTTTGGCCCCTGCACCATACAGCTGTTTCCATAAGAATTCATCTAAGCCTGTTTTCTATTCGATGTGCAGGTGACTTGGCTCATCATTGGCATTCCTTGGATTTTCGAGGTGGTCTGGGAATTTCCTTACAAGTACTTGTTAAAGGCAGGAAAATCAGGTTTACAATTTACAGTTTTTTGTTTTCGCTTTTTTGGCAACAAGGTGGAGCAATTGTTAAAGGGCCTGCACCTCCTGTGTGTTTGAGCTAAATTTGTCTTACCCCAGTACAGATATATTCTATAAACAGCTCTTGAGGTCAAAATAAGTCTGCTGCGTGCTGTCTGCATCTAATTGGAGAGCGTTTTATAGTCTGGTAATCAGGATAATCATAATTATCATAACAGGATAAAGCGTGCTACTTGTTGTTAGCTTTAATGTCACGGCAAACCCCACTTTGGTCTCAGTAAGTTGTGACAAGAGCTTTACAATAACATGTAAGTATCTTTACCCCAGTATTGACAGTACACACGACATCTATCCATCAGTCAGTTGCCTTGTTATGTATGCCCAATTTACAATATTTGTCTGCTACTACACCCACTGAAAATTAACTACTACAGGCTTAACCTGCACCACCTTTACTGCCTCCCATGCTTCTGTTATTTACAACCACTAAAACGACCTAGGGGATTGCCGTAAAGCTTTCATACAAATGCCTCCAATTCAAAAACACGACGCGAGTAATATCCCATTGTAAATCCATCGGTTCCCCTCGAACCTCCGCGCACTCCTTCCATATGTCCCATCTGGTTTTAGTGTAGAGGACATGATCATTGAGCCGTGATTATGTCCATCATGAGCTGTGTATATGTAGTGTACGTGTACCTATGATCCCGCTGTCTTTGCTCTCGAGTGTGGAGCTAGGACTGGTGATGGTGCCACAGGGGCTGCAGCGGCTGAGGGGGGGTCGGCCCGTGGTGCTGTTGAGGGTGGAGCAGGGGCTATCGGTGCAGGGGGACGCCGTGCTGCTGGTCAGGGTGGAGCAGGGGCTGATCCCCTGGCTGGTCACTGAGCACTGCAAAGAAATACAGCAGAAAGTTAAAAGAGAAAGGAAGAGACACAATGTGATACAACGCGTTTGTCTGGACTATATCGACTCACAATAACTAATAGCAAGGTCGTTTTATTGCCCTGTTGAATCTGCCAAAGTGCTTTTAGTTATGGGTTTAGGTGCATCACTGTACACTATTAGACCAGAGACACATTTAGTTCTCATGTTCTGTCTTTTAAACTTTCTATAATTTGATTCTTGAACTCTGTCTTAAGAAGTACTCGCATTATATTCATTTTAAATCATTAATTGGACGAAGTTATTGACCAACCTTCTATTTGCGCCCTCATGGTCAAATGAAGATAAAAATATTTCTTTAGAGGTAAAAACTAAACTTTAGCTCTTCACTCTACAAACCATTCTAGGAAATCATTTCTCCCATTATCTGAAACCTACAGCAGGATAAATCTAACAACATAAAAACCTACTGAAATGAATTATTCTCAGCTAACCTAATTCCAGTGTGCATGTTAACTTGGACAAAGACCAGTCCAGCTTAATCTGCTAGCGTAGCCCGTGTAAGCTCTGAACCATCTCCATATAAATTGCCTCTTGATGTAATTTTACTGTCTGACCTGGCAACAAACCCACATTCTTCCAACATGAGCAGTATCCATTTCAACTTTCTGAACCATATTTGGAATACGCTATGAATATCAAGTAAAAACACTATACCAAAATACATCACATGTTGGACAAGGGAAAGTGAAAGCAGTGCAAAAAAAAAATAATGGAGTTTGAGCATATAGCATTCAAGCTAACGCCCCCAAAACTCCAAAACCAGAACACAGCTGGGAAGTTGAACAGTTATGCCTCGGTGGAATAAGCCTGGAGGGAATTTTGGCGTAGAAAAAGTACATTGTTGTAGTACAATAGATACCTTTTATGCTCTCCAGTCTGTCTGACAAGTATAAAGGAGTTGAATATTTCTTTTGAACAACAAGACAAGCATGGCAATCTCAATTAAAGCATTTCGTTCTCATCTTCTCCCTAATTGTCTGCGGCCTTTGCAGAATGTACAATAGCGTGCACGATGCTAGCTTAGCAGTGGTCATCTCTGAAAGCCGCGGAGTCCAATTATCCCGTAGCAATTATCCGTTTAAAGGGGACTGCTTGCACCGTTAGCTAAAAAGTGAATCAAAAGGGTGCTTGTAGATTTAATCAGAAGCAAGACAGAATTATAAATTATAGGAGTTCTTAAGGAAACTGCACTAAGCCTTCATTTTTGTTGCGTCATTGCATTTTTGTTTAAGTGATATGGCAGAATAACTAGCTAAAAAATTTTAAATGGTTACACTGGCTTATGTAACTTTATAGGTAAGGTTTCACACTGTTTAATGATTTTATATAGCCTACATAATCATAACACAATATTAACAAGGGGGTATTAAACTTCTTCCTTCAGAGCGCTAGCACATTACAATCAGTTTGCATTCCGCCAATGAAACTACTGCACATTGCATCAGGTCTGTGAAGTTGTAGTGTATTGTTTTGTATCATGCTTTTGTATATTTATGGAGAATTCTTGTTTTCTAACCAGAAGAAGGGTTCAAATAGGGCCCAGAGAGATCGCTATATTACTCAAACATGCATGGATGACATCTAAAACCTCTTCAGGCATGTTTTTGATGAGGGAACCACATTATACCATAGTAGAAAGCTCCAAAAAGTCCATGGGCTTATGCTACTCTATGTGGTCTTATACTTGTTCTGATACAGCTCAAGACTGTTCTAAATCTATTCAGGAAAGGTTCAGTTCTGTCCTGTGAACTTTTTCCACTTTTTTTGTATCGATACTTACTCAAATGAGCATTTCATTTCATTACTAGTTTTAATATTGATTAGAATCTGATTTTGGATACTTTGGACAACCCTAGCTGATAATATAGACAAAGTATCCATCCATATGTTAGCTGCATCAACACAGCTTCAACATTCTTCATGATATAATAAACTTTTAGGGCTGCTGTTTAGTTGGAACATCTGAACAACTTGATTTCTAACCTCAACTCATTAGGCCCATCCTGTTTTTTTAATAGGCAGACGTTTGACTTTTGAGTGCTTCCCAGCTATTTCCTCCTGACAACAACAAGCCTGAGGCATTAGCCCACAACACACTGTGACACAAGTAGATCCTCTAATACAGGATTTGTGTAATTTAGTGAAAACAACAGCATGCTGCGTTTAAGACCTGTTGTAAAGCAGCACTCAGGAAACAGAATTGCTGGCAGATGACAATAACATACTACTTTCCCTTGTTCTCATGAGAATCCAACATTTTAGCCACACAAAGCAGGATCTAACAAAAAATTAAAAATGTTACTCAAATTCAAATACACTCACTTGTGTTGCATTGATAGAATAGGTCTTTCTGCTGTGTACTTTCTACATCTAGTTAGGAAGCATTTTATTGTCCGATAATGAGGAAGTGCAAGTTGACATGGTAGTTAATTACCGTGATCTCAAAACTATGATGTGGTCTCTGAGAGTTGGTAATGTTTGTCACCATTCTCACCTCATGTACTATATATTCATTTATTATTTCTTTAAAAAGGCACCATGTACAATTAGATCATAAAACTACCACACCCTTCTACACACAGAGACACACACACACACTCATACACACAAAGCCAGAACCATTGGAGCGTAGGACCTAAAGAGATTAATGGTTGCAGTTTTGGGTGCTCTTTAAGTGCTTTTTCAGCTCAATCTTAAAACCCTTGATTGTGACACACAGCAGATGACAGGCAGCATGTTCCACTGTGTAGTGGCCTTCACTGAAAAAGCCGATTGTCCAAAGGTGGAGTGACAGAAAGGTAATGATACAGTCATGCAGAGAGGCTATTCTTGCGGATCGCACAGAGTTTGCAGCACGATGCCTCACAAAGTCCTTCAAACAGTCACGAGCCAAGCCATTTAGAATCTTGAAAACCAGAAACAGTTTGGCTAACAGTCTGTAATTTCCAAGACTTAAAAGATTATTATATATGATAATCTATTTGATCTCACATAGTATCTCAATATTAATACAGCGCACATTGATTCTATCCCTACCGAAGCAGCACACCTGTCTAATTTGTTACTCAGCAAATTAACAATGGCTTCTAAAATTTCCCCAGCTGCCCGTCTAGTATCCTCTCCTCCAGTCCTCGGTGAGATGAATCACTCCTGGCTCCCCTCTGCTCTTTAAGAAGAACGTGTTGTAATTATCGGGGCCAAACACACCGAGCCTCCGACCTACCATAACTCTATTTCTGAAGTGGTCTTGGGATCCTCCTGTTACAAGGTCCAGAAGAGCACTCCAGTTTCCCACAGACTAATGAACCGTGCTAGGCAAACAAAACATGCACTGGGATTTCAACAAGTATAATAAGGCTGCAACAAGGACAAAAACAGTTAGCAGTGTCTCGTGTCTGTTAGGGTTGTCAATTTTGTGTTGAAAATTACAATACTGTCAAAAAAAGAGCTTTTAAAATGATTATTTGTGTATCAAAATCGGAATCAAGTATCAAGTCTACTTTTTCGTGTCTAGTGTCTGTAATGATAAGGTATGCAAAGATTAAATGTACAAAGTAATCTAAAATGATGAATGAAACTGGGTCCGAATTAGGATTGGTATTAGGGCTGCAAGTAACAGTTATTTTGGTAGTTGAATAGTTAAGTTAGTATATCTAATGCACACTGAGATTTTTAAAACGCATTTTAAACTAATAAAGGTTGAAATGAGATATCAACAAGTACTACAAAAACTGATGTAGAAGCAGATAAGGAGTGCCTGGTGTCTGTAGTGATATGGTATAGAAAGGTTGAATGCAAAAAGTAATGAGAGAGAAATCATCTAAAATATAAACATTTATTTGATGAATGTACTTGGGTCCAAATTAGGATTGCAGCTAACGATTATTTTGGTAGTTGAGCAGCTAAATGATTATTTCTATAGTACACTGGAAATATTGAAATACATTTTTAACCAAATAAAGGTTGAAATATGGTGACTGAGGGCTTCTAGACAAGATAATTACTTTGAAAGTTGCTAAGTTAAGGTCCTGACAGAACTATAACAAAATATTATCCAAACCAATAACTTGACATATATTGTACAACCTTAATCTTCCACAAACACACTGCATTACCGTGATAAGTTCCACCAAGAAAACGCCTTCCAAAGTTGTCAGCTAAAAATCCCAATTTGCGAGTAGTTTGAAAAATGTAATCAAATATGAAAATCCATTCCGTAGTGGCAAGTCGGCTCTCCTCTCATCCTCTCTCCTCTAGCTGTGAGTGCTGCAGCTGCTGTTTGGAGGGAGAGCGGGAGGCGGAGGGGTGGAGAGAGGGAGAGGGAGGAGGAGAGGAAGAAAAAAAAATAAAAAAAATCATCAAATACCTTCTTTTCATTCTTGTCGTCCATAGGTATGCGTGCCGTGCCGGGGATCCCTTCTCCCAGTAGAAAGCCCAGCCTTGTCATCAGTTCTTGAGTGGCGGGGGAGGAGGGGCTTGTCGGTTTGTCCGCTTGGAACTCTAAAGAAACAGGGAGAGAGAGAGAGTGTTAGGAGAGGACCTACTCCGGACTGGTCTGAGAGAATGCATCTCCGCGGACTCCAGCTGCTGCCGGTGTGGTGCAGGGGAGGGAGAGACTCGAGGGGAGAGGGAGAGTGGGTTTTTGTGTGTGGATACAAAAAAGTACAGGTGCATAGATATAATACATTTTAAAGTCTATTTGAGAATGTGTAAAATATGTCCAAGATGCTGCACTGAATCTGTTTAAAGGTGCAATATGTAATTTTTCTGTTTGGGAATCTGCCATCTGCTGTCTCCATGGAGAGGTACTATTAAACTTGCATTAAATGTATATATTGTTTGAAAATGCATTCTTAATGATCAGGGTTGCATCTATACAGATCTGACCTGTAACAGCCTGGTGACATGGCTGTCCCCTGCTTGTCTCCATGGAGGTAGATAAGTTTAGTACCATATTGTGGAACATTCCAGGCAAATCAATAGCATCTCTATCCTTTGGGACAATGGATGGAGATTAGCCTTTGGCTAATGATACAACATGTTTACATTCATGTTATATCCTGTCTGTCCATTCACACCCACTGTCCCAATCAAATAAATAAATAAATAAACTATGGCAACAAGCTTGTGACAGACCCTCCACCAGAAAAGTTACAAACTGCACCAGGGTCTTTTCCTATTGTATTTTAAACCAGTTGTAGTGACTTTTAGAAAAACTTGGCATATTTCACAAAAAAATTATTTTTTTAGTTCTGATCAGGAACAGGTGGAATGGCCAGCAGAGGGCATAAAAGTTAAGTTCTGCCATGATTTTTCCAGTATGAACATTGTAGAGATAAAAATCACTTCTTTAATACGTTATGATTTCACATAAAATGTAAAAATGTAAAACATATTTGGTAATACAAAAACATAAGAAGGTGAAGGGGCTTAAACAAAGCAAAGGATCATGGCTTATGTAGTTCTCCCTGGTTGTTAAAAGTGCTGTACCTGATTTTTACATCTAAAAAATATAAAAACAGAACTAGTTCATTTGAACTGGTTTGCATTGGTCCAAAGTTATTATTCCTCACTTACTACCTTGTGCATTTTGAACATCCTAATAAGTGACCGTGATGAGTTTATAACTGCTTTTCACAACTCTCAGAAACCAGTGCGGAGGTTTGCCGACACAGGAACGCTAACAACACTTACTACATGCTAACGTGCACTTCCTGATTATCAGTCAATGAAACACTATTATTAGATGCAGACAGCAGACAGTGAACATATTTTGCCCTTGAGCTGCTTATACAATATATATATGGAACAGGATAAGACATATTTTGCTCAAATACATGGGAAAAAAATCACTACAACATAACAACGCGTGTAAGCTCCATTCAAGAGTAAAAGTTTCCCTTAGCTTTAACTATGGGGATACTATTATATTTCCTCTCATGTTGAATGCTAGATCACCAGTTACAACCCCAAACACCTTTTCTGCCATGATGGATGTGATGTTCGTACTCAACTGTAGCAAATGAACCAAAGACGTGACTATAACGACATATTTTCTCCATACAAAAGCTCATTATGCAGCTCTCCGTCAGCACCTGCCCCTCCGCTCTCCTCCAACCTCTCTCCTCCACGCTTATTAATAATGCTGACAAGAAAATGTGATTAAATAACAAATATGTCTACTGGCTTAACATTAACTATTATTATGAAAATGTTTAGTGAATGCCGCCAGTCAGTTATACAAGACATAGGGAGAATAGGCTTCCAGCTATAACTGTGTAGCAGCCATCTGCGCCCCTTTGAGGTCATGAAAGCAGTGATCTGATCATAAGATGCGCCATGTGACCACGCTGTACACTTTTAGTGAGGGGCACTTTTGTACAAATACACACTTAAAAGATATGTTGTTCAAGAGGAGGTATTGCATTTCTATGGGGTATTAACTGCTAACACGTAACATATTTAGATCACCATGTTACGTTTTATGTGTTATGAAAATGTTTAATATGTTTCACTTTCGTGTTTGGCGGTCTGAGTCTCCCGTCCCGTTGCTCTCCATGCTAAGTCACTTCAGAGCGCTATCGCATGGCATCACAACTGCATCATGCTTTTTCAAATTTATGGAAAATTGCCGGGAGCCTACATCACCCAGGAGCATGGGTGATGTAGGCTTATGGAGTGAGCTTTGGATAGGATCATACAGCTAACCGTAAAGAGGGTTCGAACAGGACTCGGGAGAGATCACTAGATTACTCAAATATGCATGGATAACATAGAAAACCTTTTCAGGAATGTTTTTGATGAGGGAACAACATTATAACATAGTAGAAACTCCAAAAAGTCGATTTTGCATGAGACCCCCTCTTTAAACTCAAAGAATGACATTTGTCTCGGTGATCTGTGTTAGTTCTGTGTTAAGTCCATTTTTTCTGGCCACTTTCACTATGCTGTTACTGCAGGGTTACTTATTTATTTTTAAGAATATTTTGATTGATTTGGTTCAGTTCATACATTCACTTTGTTTTGAGAACCCGGCGCCGCACAGTTGGTTGGTTGATATTGGATTCCAGTGGTTACTGAACATCCAAGCATCCAAATCAATACTGGGACTGGAAAAGTTGGAGCAGTGCATCTCTAAAAGTAATACAGTATTAATTATTCAAGCCCTCATGCCGTCACATTGGCTTGTGGTTCTCAAACTTTTCGCACAAACTACTATCTCAGATTTTCCGTTACAACTCCAACCAGGTTTAAAACAATAGCTAATCCAAAAGAGTAAAAGTGAAATTACTTGAACAGATTACTAGAAGATGGCTAGCATGCTTGCCTCACAGCATGAAGGTTCCGGGTTTGACTCCAGTGTTTCTTCCTGCGTCTGGGTGGGTTTCCTCTGGGCACTTTGGTTTCCTCCATCAACCCACACAATAGGGAAAATCGTCCAGCTAAGGTAGTCCTGACCAAGCCTAGCTCAAGATCTGGAGATGGGTTATTAGATTGCCTGGAATGTTCCATAGTATGGCATTAAACATATCTTTGAGACATTTTGGCGCCACAAGTTAGAAGTCAGATCTATGGAGAGGCGACCCTACTCACACATAAAAACACCCATAACTAAATACATTCTGAATAGATATATTTAATGCAATTCCATGTCTACGATGACAAGCAGGTGGTGGACCGCCATCAAAAAGTTAGTTTCTTAATACAAACATCAAACATCAAGCAATGTTTCAAAATATAATTTGATTGAGATCTGTCATTATTATATTTGAGCCTGAAAGTTCAAAATTTACTCCAACAATAAGTCCAACACAAGCGCCCCACTGATATACAATCCCATTTGTAATCCAAGGTTCTGTGACTGCAGGGTGACTAATGCTTTCCTCCTATTTGCCATAAAGTGCCTGCTGCAGTGTTACTGGTCAAGGAAACTTTTATGACCACAATAATAAAAGAATATCGCATGAGGTCAGTGTTCTCACGAGGCTTGTACGCACAATGACAAATGACCCACACAGACCACCGTATGATATTGTGAAATACATAATACATACACTATTTTTATGATTCAAGGTTGCCATAATTTTGAGTTTACATGGCTTTGTGGGCCATGCTCTTTCAAGCAGACACTGCAGGTGAATAGGAGCAAATCTTAAATATAGAGATACCAATTTGAAAGTTCTTCTGTAGTTAACTTACATAAAATTAAGGAAAAAAGAAATTGCGTAAAAAAAAAAAAAAAAAAATTGATTATGTTTAAAAAAAAATTGCCAAAATTGTACATATTTGGGACATATAAATCTGAAAAAATTATAGAACTTGGGTTAAATTTCTTACAATACAAAAAATATACAGATTTTGGATGCCTTATTTAGTGCTTGCATAAACTAGATGCCACTGAAAATTGGCATAACTCATGACTCATCATGACTCTACTAAATATTTTTCAACAAAGCAAAGGGTGGCTATTTTGAGGATTTGAATATAAAATATATTTTTTTAAAAAGACTTATTTTCTTTGCTACAAAATTCCATACATCTTACTTCATATATTTGATGTCCTCTGTATATATATAAAATGTAGACAACAGTAAAAATAAATAAAGAAAAAAAATAAACTAAACTTGTCTTTCCCAAATACAGATATATCCTATAAGCAGCTCTAGAGGTCAAAATATGTCCACTGTTACGCCATCTACATCTAACTATGAAGCTTTTCACTGTCCAATAATCAGGAAGTGCGCGTTAGCATGCTAGTTGTTGTTAGCTTTACCGTGACACCAAAACTCCGCTCTAGCCTCTGACAGTTGTGAATAGCACTTATAAACTCATTGCTGTGAATAACTAGGACTCTCGGAATGAATAAGGTAAGTGAGGAGTAACTTTGGACCACTGCAAACTGTTTAAAATGAACTAGTTGTGTTTTCACTCTTTTAAGACAGTCAAACTCAGGTACTGCGCCTTTAATGCAGTTTTGCCTTGGTGCCAGTTCCTCTATGGAAACACTTTTGGTGTGAAAACTCCAAAGCTTGAAGGCCATGCAGAATTAATTATAAACAGGCCTAAGGATCCTCCATAGTACAAAGCGTAAGGTGTCATGTAACCGTTTGAAATCATACCTTCTGAATCCATTTGATGCAGTGTCTCCCTATCCGTTTGAACGCACAGTTAGCGAAAAGATTCAAGGCTAAAGTATCTCACAAAACGAACTGCGGGTTGTGTAAGAACTGATTTTTAAAAGATGGTGATAAAAATTAGACTATAAAGTGATATATAATTTTCACAGAATAAATGTGTTCAAGTCAAATGTAGAGGAGCTGCAATAGAAATGAACGTTGTGTGAAGTGAATAGCTTGTTTACCATGCCGGTATAAAAGACGGCCTTGGGTTCTGTAGCTTCCATTTTGGTTGAATCTGTTGTACTGTCTGCAATTCAAGGAACAGTGAATCAATGTTTGTACCAAAAAATGAAACATGTCTAACCTGTCTAAATATTTGGTTGAGTGTAGGAGTCAGGCTACATAATAAGCAGCTTGAATAGTTAAAAGCCTATCAGCGTTTTGCTTGAAAATATATTCCTTTTGCAAGCGGTGTACATGCTATAAAAGGTGTGACATGTTGCAATATGGATTTCTTTCAACTGATCTTTGCCTTGCTGTAGTGGTCAATGACTAGAGATCGACGGATATGGATTTTTCATGGCCAATGCCGATAGCGATAGTTAGAATAAGGAGAAACCAATGGCTGATAAGCTCTGCCGATATTTTTGCGCCAAATTATGCACTTTAAATTCACCTACAGTCCCCTTTTACCGCAAACCTTCGACACAGCAGTGTAGTCACGTTTTGAGCAGTTATCTTTTTGCATTTAAGTGTTCAAATAAAGTTTTATGTGTACTCTTTAGGCAGCAGAACAGCCAAAACAAAATGTCGTTCTGAGCTGAAGATTTAGGGCCGATAGTCGATTCGCTAAGAAGTGCAAATATCGGCTCGATATATGTCAATGCTATTATTTTAAAATCTAAGGCAGTTCATACATTGAAAAAGGTCATGAAAATCTTAATATTGGCAATTTTTGGTTATAAATGTTGTTATGGATTGACAAAATCTATAATGGACCATACCTAACTGATTTCACCTGAGCAAATACATTTACTTTATTTTCATCAAAATAACAAGGTATTAACCCTGCAAACCAGTTATTTTATAGTTCAGTCGCCATCAAAGAACATCTGTCCAACATGTTTCTACTGCCTTTTGACTACAGTGAAAGAAACACATTATTAGACCATAGACCAATGCATTCTCACGTATAATAAAGTGCCATATGTACACAGTTATTTTCAAAGTAGGACACTGAGTAAACATGAAAACTACGACCTAATCTAATCATTCAAATGTTGCTGCTCTCCTTAAAATCAGCTTAATGTAGGCTATAGAACCATAATGTAGAAATGCTACAAAAGTCCTGTGCTATGGTTGAATACTCAGAGTACACAGCAGCAGGCCCGGTAGTAGACAGGAGATTACAGAAGAGGGCACCTTTCACATCACCGCCACTCATCACCGGAGCAAACCATGCATTTGGATAATTGGTTTAACCTGCCAAAAGTTTTTGAAGTTTTACTGATGCGCGGAAAGGTGGAGATTCAAAGTCAACATCTCATCACATCAGAACTCAGTTTTGACTAAAAAGGACCATAAAATGAACTGAATGAATTATTTTTTTTTTTACTATCAAATTCTCAAATGCTGTTTTTTCCTATTTAATAACAAGTATTCATTCATGCGTTATAGATTTCAGTTGTTTTCTCCTGATTTGAATAGATATTATTGCTACTGAGTGGATTCCTTCTTATTCCTTTCATTACTTACATACTTAGCATTTACTAGCGTTATGTTAATAAAAGCCACGCTGCAGATATTTCACTCCCAAATGTTGGCAGCAGAGGGGGTTAGATATAAACATACAACACAAAATACCAAAAGTCCAAAAGAGTATGAGAAAGAATATGTCCCTTTTTACAATAATATTTAAAAGGGTAGTAGAGTTGCACTGTATATCACAATCAAAACAAAACTGCAGTTTGAGTTGGCGGAATTATCAAAACGCAAACCATTTTTATTTTAAAGTCCTCTCCAACAAAGTATCCTGTCTTTTTATAGGGAAAACAATTTAACTCTGTAGTCTAAAAACTTAGTAATTTAGCAGTTCATATTTCAGTCAGCTCTCAACATAGTAGTCGCAACACAGAAAAATAGCAATTTCTGGTTTTTTTCCTAAACCGTGCAGCCCTACTCTACAGCCAGTTCAGAGTTGGGCCAATAATGACGTGTTAGAATCACACGGTACATTTATTCTAATCAGCAAATATAGTATATTTTAATCAGCCCCACACCGATCTCTCATTTTAGGCAGTGATTTGGGCTTCGCTCTGATCAAATCTATCAACCACATCTTTATTACTTGTTTGTGACAGGCCTACTTCATCACGGACGCTTCAAAACCACTTGAAATGAGTTGCCTGGGAGAACCAATCAGACGCCCTGGAACCTGGCCAAAGCTCCGAGTGTGTGAATGACAAACCGTGACAACACAGACAGATAGGAGGCTACACATATGTCAAATACACAGGCCCAGCACAGGGCTCATGACTCACTCCCGTATCGGAGGTAAACAGCACAAAATCAATGCACTGTACTGACATATCATGGGAAAGTGTACCCAGTCTACTACAGTTTAAAACCAATAGTGCAAAGTCAAAGCAAATAACACAAACCACACGGGTAATTGTTGGTTCCAGTGTCTAAATTTGGAGATTTGGATAGATTCTTTACACTTATGTCATAGTAGTAGTTGTAGTGGTAGTGGTAGAAGTAGTAGTAGTGGTGGTAGTAGTGGTAGTAGTGGTAGTAGTAGTATTATACTGGCTGAAATGTTAGAGTGGGGCTTTAAAGTGGATCTAAACACTAAATCCACCTTTTCACTACTAAACTGTGTATATGGTGTTTTAGTAGTTAAATACTGCTCTGATTACAGGCAGCTGTTTCTGAATACAAACACCTGGCTACAGGGGTGGAGTTTGAAATGTTGATACCTGTTAGACCAATCACACTGTTCCTTATACCTCTAAACCCCGCCTCTCCTCCTCTCTCACCATCTTCTTCAGTCCACAGGCACTGCCCAGTTTAGCAGCTCTATTTAATGTTTTTGTGGGCGCAGTTTAGGTGTTTAGTCCCACTTTAAAGGGTCTGTATGGGACAAAAAATAGGGCAAGAGAGAATCCAAACCTAGGAGAAAAGATGTAACTCTCCCCTACACAGCTTTTGTGTCTGAAAAACTGTAGAGGATTTTCTTTCTAACCCCAAGCCATAAACAAAGCAATGTGTGTGAGGACTGCAATGAGCGTTATATTGGAGAAATAAAACAGCCACTCCTTAAGAGAATGTACCAACACCGTTGCAAGAGCAGCTCGGGACCCAATCTGCTGTGCATCTCCATCTCAAAGCCACTAACCACTCCTTTCAAGATAGTAAGGTACAGATCTTAGCCAAAGAGAAGAAATGGTTTGAGAGGGGAGTTAAAGAGGCAATTTTTGTTAGGAAAGACAATCCATCTTTGAACAGGAATGCGGGGCTTAGACGTCAGTTATCTCCTATTTATAACTCCTTCCTCAGACCTAAATCAAGGAAAACAATAGTGATAGCCAGTATGCTAATAGGCATGAGAGAAACCATTATTATGCAAATATGGCTCAGGCACAGTTCACAGTAGTGTAGTTCAATAGACCTAGCCACCAAACAGAAACAGAAACAGTGTAGTTAGCTCCTCCCTTCAGATAGATATAAGGCAGTGTCCACCAGCAATCTGACTAGAACTGAAGAAGCCGCTTGGATGTGCGGTGAAATGTCTTCGCTCTAAAACTTTTGTCCAGTTGCCAGAATTTTTCTTTTGCTATTAGGTCCTATACAAATCGTGATACGGGCACCGCCTTGGTGGAGGTCTGCTGGCTTCTTCTTGATGTGTTTGTTTACATAACTTACTCAATCACTTTATAATCTCACTTTAGACGAAGCCACTGTCCAATCATCTAGCATCCGATTGCTTCTAACCATAAACCAAAACCTCTTATGAATAATGCAAACATCATCGTCCATTCATCACTCTATACCACTGCGCTGTAATCAAACAACAGTGACAGCCCAACGCATTCACCACCAAACCAACTCCGACAGCCGCATTTGAATAGTGTACATCGAGCTGGTTCCCGTAAATGTCTGCTCCTTGTAAACAGAGTCATAATAGGCCTGTCCCCCACACACGGACTCTCTCAGACTTGGCTGGGGATGCTGCTGCTCTATTGTAACATTGCTGAGGTCAGTGGAATTACAGCCTCAACAGAACAGGGAACACAGCGCTGGCAGTCGACGAGCCCAAACATGAGCAGAGCAAAAGCAAGCTACTGCAGTCTCAGCGTTATGTGCGACCGAAGATATGATCGAATAATTGTTTGTTCTTCTTGTACCATAACAATCAGGACATCTTACCGAGTGTTTAGACAGCAACTGGTGTCATATTTGCATAACAGTACTACAAATTGGCAGATAATTTGGCAGTGATGAAAGAGATTACATTGCTAATAAGGCTAAACTTCTGAATATTCATGATTCTTGATTGATTTTCCCTCAACAATATCAGAATATTTGATCAGAGGTGGCATTGTGATGTGTGAATGAACTCATCTTGGAATTTGTTGCATCAAAAGTGACCAATAATGATTAAAATGCCATCCATCCATTTTCTTCTGCTTATCCGGGGCCGGGTCGCGGGGGCAGCAGTCTAAGCAGGGACTCCCAGACTTCCCTCACCCCAGACACGTCCTCCAGCTCCTCCGATGGGACCCCAAGGCGTTCCCAGGCCAGCTGAGAGACGTAGTCCCTCGAGCATGTCCTGGGTCTTCCCCGGGGCCTCCTTCCAGTGGGACGTGCCGGGAGGACGTGATTAAAAAACATTGTTGATAATGATTATATGCATAGCCCCATAGGCCTATGAGGACCCTCTTGAACAAGTTTACTTGCTAATCCATTTTATCATCATTATCACTGTTGCTAAGAATGCTAACCAATGACAGTGTAGTCACTCAATATAGAATTTAATAACAAAATAAATATGAATATTACCACACAGTCTTTTACTAGTTCTAATACAAATCAAAACGATTCTAACACTATTTAGAGGAAGTCCAATTTTGTCCCTTTTTGTGATGTTCAGAATCGATACTTCGAATGCGTATCTCGTATCGATACTAGTTTTAGTATTGATTAGTATGCAAGGTTTTGTTTTGTTTTGCTTTGTTACCCTAATAACTAATGCTTATTCAGCTAGGTAAACTAACTCCAAACAGCTATTATTGTCTGATGAAGATATTGCATTTTTGTGCCGTTCCAGCCCCACACTGCCATCTAAGCCCTTGTCATCTTGGCCTTTGTCATCAGCGGTATAATACTCCCTACATCGGAAGCATAGTCAGACTGGACTACACTGGAATGGACAACAGATCTCCAGCCAAGTGCCATGTTTTCTTCTTGAGCTACTTCAATTTACTCTATAACTTGTTTTAACTGTGGGATAAAGTATATGTTTGTGTACAAGTCTCTCCATGGCCTAGCACCAAAGTACATCTCCCACAGGCTGGTGCCATATGAACCATCTCACACTCTGAGGACGTCAGGGACTGGCCTCCTGCTGGTGTCTTGGAGTCAGGCTAAACATGATCTGAGGACCTCAGGGACTGGCCTTCTGCTGGTGTCTTGGAGTCAGGACTAAACATGAGAAATCAGCGTTTCAGTTTTATGCAGCTTAAACCTGGAACAGTCTTCCTGAAGATGTGAGACAGGCCTCTACTTTGACAATGTTTAAATCCAGGCTCAAAATGGTTCTGTTTAGCTCTGCATATGACTGAAAGGTTTTTATTCTGGGGTTCCACTGGAGGAGCTGGAGGACGTGTCTGGGGTGAGGGAAGTCTGGGAGTCCCTGCTTAGACTGCTGCCCCCGCAACCCGGCCCCAGATAAGCGGAAGAAAATGGATGGATGGTTTTATTCTGCACTCTTCTCTTTTAATATAAATTTTATGATGATTATTTATGTTTTGATTTGTTTTTATTGTGATTTTAATGTCTTTCTTATTCTGTAAAGCACTTTGGATTACTTTATGTACAAATTGTGCTATACAAATAAACTTGCCTTGCCTTGCCTATGTTGAATTATACTAGATTCAATTGACACATTACCTAGTCATTAATATATCATCAACCAGTGTCCCCCCAGTCCAAAGTCAGAGGTCTGTGCTCCTTCTGTGGTCATGCATTCCTGTCAAGTGTAGCATGAAAATGGAACTGCTATGGTCTCTAATGGTTGTACACAGACTGCTGTATTAAAAATAACTGCCATCTTGTAACCATTAGTGGACTCAATAAAGGGACCTATGCCCCCAGCAAGCAGTAAATACACTTTCAATTAACACAGCCTTTTAATTTGCCCCGTAAGACCAGACTTTCCATTACAGTATTGCTCATAATATGCAAAACTACCAACCTTGGCAGTATGCACTATGCAAAACAACTTGGCCAGCCTCCTGTCTATACAATGAATAGGTCTGGTACAAAACACTATTAGTTCCAATTCAGGGGGAAGGACTAACACACGATGCTATTGGAGCAGACGTTAAAAGGATTAGAAAACAAAATTACAAAGCATCTGGGACATTTTTCTAAAGTTAAAGGTGCACTGTGTAACTTTGCTGGTGGAGGGTCCGCCACCTGCTTGTTTCCATGAAGATAGTACTGTTTTCCCTGGAATTTTCCACAATATGGCACACAACTTATCTCTCTCCATGGAAAGAACCCTTAATGAAATCAGTGCTAGACAGATAATGCCATACTGTGGAATAATCCAAGCAAAGCAATGACATCTCCATGGAGAAGATGGTGTCAGACCCCATTACAAAAATTATGCAGTGCACATAATATATAAGAGGGTGAAGTGATAGTTTTCAAGTTAACAGCGACCTTTTACTTTTTATTTAGGAGAGATTTTCAATTCCAGGGCTGAAATTATCCAAATGATTCTAGTGAAGGTGCATGGAGTTTAAAAACACGGTGGAGCACTTCCTGTATTATCACATGACATCACAAGGTGGAACAGAGTTTTGTTTTTTTTTTTCAATTTGGAATAAGAACTCAGCCTAAATATGTAGGATTTGTGTGTTAAACATGTGTGAATGAAACAGAACACAACTCCAGGTATGTTTGTGATGAGGAAACATTATAACATATCTCAGAAAATAGTCTAATATGGGCCCTCTAATACATCTAGAACTATCTAAACAAAAGTCTTCGCAAAGCACCTCGCACATTGCAGAAAATGAAGATGCAAACACAACAATTATGCGTCGCTTGAGGAGGAGTACTAGCAGGTGTGCAATAGCAGCTTTACTCACTGATTGACAAATAAATATGGAAGAAAGGCGGGTGGGTATGTGAGCTCTGGGCAACATGGGGCTGCCTTGGCACAGCTCCCGCGTGTTTTTAATGAAGCCTTGATGAGAACGCGCATCCTGCTTTCACTTCGGAGTATATGGGTTGGTTTTGTGCCCCCCTCCCCTCGCCACGGAACATGCTGAGTTGTCTTCTTATTGCGCATTCCAGAGTTGACCGGGAGCGTCCTTTTTGCTGAGCGCAGATGGGGTCCGACAATAAGACCGTTGACAGTAGATTATCTTGGGCTAAAATGGGGGTCGGGTGGGGGGTAATTGCAGAGTTGAGATTCCAAGTTGGATAAAGTTTGGTGATGATTTAAAGGTGGGTTATTAAAAGTCTTCTTGTGGCAAAGTGCTGTACATGTAAAACAAGACAAGATGGGCTAAAACAAACCTGTAAATGTTGATTAGATAAAGAAATCCTAATGAAATCATTGCCATCTACCACCAAGTCTAAAGCAGAACTAAAACAGGTATATGCTACGACCTTTAAGAATGGCGAAATAGGGGCATAAAGGAGCACTATGTAACTTTTCTGGTGGATGGTCTGCCATCTGCTTGTCTACATGGTTATTTCTTGGGACGTGTCACAGTACAGCATTAAACTTGTCTATCTCCATGGAGACAAGAAGGTGACGAAGGCCAAACTACCTGTGAGACATAGAATGCGTATTTTTCAAGATATGTCTTTAGCAATAAAAACTCCTTGAAAAAATGCAAGATACATGAGTTCAATGCCATATTGTTGAACATTGCAGGTAAAGCATTAACATCTCCATGGAGACAAGCAGGTTAGTGGACAATCCACTAGAAAAGTTACATAGTGCACCTTTAACTGGAACTATTCCCACCTACTTCTAGCTCATAAACATATACAATATACATTTACATTTTTAACTTAATATTTTGGGATTTTGACCAACTGAGAAGTACAGCTTGTGCAGTTCAAAGGACAGTAAGGACTATTGGATTGTATGAGTTGAGCAGCTAGCTAGCTAGCTAGCTCTGAAATCCTACAGACTTTTTACAACAACGCAATACACTAAGTATGGCATAAGACGTACCAGAGAAAAAAGCTCGGACGGAATGTCCCGTTTCATCACCAACCGAAACAACAAAGCAAAAGCAGAGTGAGGCTGTTGTTTGTCCAGACTTCACCTGGATCCCCCTGGAGGCTGCTATGATGCTGCAGGACCCAGGGGACACAAAGGAGGGACATGTTTGTCCTGAGGGCTGCTACTTCCCTCAAACTGCCCTGACAGTGCAACTCAACAGGTGGGGTCATTAGATCCTGTTGAGTCTTTTCTTTGAGCTTTCCTATTAATATTGTATTTTAGCTACTGCTCTTAAATTGCCCCTCGGGAACAAATAAAGTGATTTTAATTTGGTTTGATTGATCTTAAATCCAGCTTTTTGATTTCTTCAAATACAAAAACTAACTATAACGCTGTATATCACTGGTTTTCTACAGATAAGGATCCTGCCGTATAACCAACGCCTGTCTAAATGTAAGTACAGTCAGTGACAGGTGCGCTCTTGATGAGATAATCAGGAGGAGCAGGTGCAGTTCACTGTATGTACTGTGTGTGAGGAGAGAGGGAGCAGACACGACTCCTCAGTCTGGTCTGATTGACAGAAGCAGAGGCCTGGAGCACAGCTGAACCAATTCTGACTACAGTACTGTGGACTGTCGACTGCAAGGGCATTCCCACACGCAGCAACAAACATAGAAGTCTAGTCCGTGAATACACAAAATATAAATATATAGCATATGCATGAGAAGAGAGGGATGTGTTGGTGCTGTAGGTCATAGTGGGGGTCTATTCTGGGGCCAAGCAGAAAGATGACAGGCATTCTACTCCATCTGTGAACTTGGAGATAATATTTCATCAACATGGATTTGTTTTTAATCGTTTAGGCAGTTTGTTCTCAGGAGCAGCTAATGCGAAAAGGTCAAGTAGAAGACATCTATGCATAGTTAAGGGTTATTTTATAATATTAGGGTCCTATAAGAAGGGACCATATCATTCTTAAACGACACGGCAGGAAATGGCAAATATTTCATAACTGATCATTAATAATAAATTGTGTAGTGTATCAAGGCATTGTAGTATGCAGTATGAAAAATACATTAGCCTATAGAGCTCATATGTAGCCCTGTATACTAATGATTTGCCAGTACATATATCATAGCATTAGCATAACATTAGAATCCAGTTTGAGACATGATATCAAACTTAGGATGATGTGACCAAGCATATTATAGTTAGACTAGCAAACAAGTTAGCATACTTTATTTCATCATCAAATCATATCAAATCAAATTCTATTTATTAAGCGCTTTTCATACAAAAAAAAAAAAACACAAAAGTGCTTTACAGTCATTAAAAAACAATCCCGCATGGCTTTCCACCCCCACCGCTGCTGATTTGATTTCCTTCCAAACAGCAGTACCCTTTAGCATAGGCCAGCGGACCCATCGCTCACACCTACTACCTCCAAAGTTCAGGACCTAAAATGTCACCCGCGTCACTCCCCAAATGACTTCCTCCGGCCTTCCATCAAACTCTTATTCTGGCACTGACCTTTCTGGCGCGATGCAATGTCGTAAATGCACCGTCCCCCTGTCAGTTAGGGCAGGGCAGTTATCCAAAAACATGCATTGTTTATTCTGGCCCGAGCTCACCCATCCTGAAAGATGCTAGCTGACATAAGTACATCACATTTGCCCTTGACACACATGGAGGAGGTGAACTGACGTAACAGTGGCTAAATCATACTGTCTATAAAAAGGCCAGTAAAAGGTGTTAGCCAAAGACCGTTCTTCCGCTAGCCCCAGCTGGCCTGTACCAATTAACTAGCATTAGTCTTGTTTTATAGACTAATTGGACCTAATTAGTGAAATACGATGGCTCTTTCTCATACTATTTATCAGCGTTTAGGCCACTCACCTGCAAAGTATTGTATCTCAGTGGGGAGAGGAAGGACTTTTTTGTGTGAATTAGTGAACTCATTATAGTCACAGATGCTTGGATACCAGGCAGTAAAAACGAAAGCATCAATATTTTACAACAAGTCTCCCCCGAAGCTAACGCGCTGGACTCATGTCTTATGTTCCTGTACAGCTCAAGGACAGACAAGCTTTTACTGCTGGACTAACTGTTATGAAGTATTAAAATGTCATAAATTTGCCCGAGTCTCTCATCTCCATTGGCTAGTTCAGTTAACTGTTCGTTCGCCAACACAAAACAAAGACTGCAGGTTTCTCAAGATAATTCCATGATTTTTCAGAGTTCAGTAGACTGTTTTAAAAGGTACAGTATATAGCTTGCGTAGAGGACACATACAAGTTTTTCTCATTATATGGAAATACTCAGAACCTCCAGAATTCACTTGCTGAGCTGCAGGGGCTACACTAGCACTGGTTAATGACTGGCTGCAGGTTCTGAGGTTTAGGTAGTGACGATTCAAATTAAAGAGAAGTTCATTTCCAACTGTTTGTAGTCGTAGGTCATGTGATGCTCAATTTGCTTTCTGATTAGATAATTGTCTTGAGAACCAAAACAACAAAAACAGCAAATTATAACACGAACAACTCAGCTATCATGTCCAGTGTTTATGTGATTAAAAATAAATCATCATTACAATCAATACAAATATGCAATTCTTGCCATCAAATAAATAAACATTTCCAAAATCCCATCAGCCATAATGTCTATAATATGTATTTGCACGTGAGCACATTTAAGAATGCAAATAGGAATCTGTAGCAGAAGAGCATGGAACATTGGTGAATATTTATGTAGAGAAAGATAAACCTTTTGGCTGCATACTTGTGATACTTGTGCTCATTATATTGCACTGAAAAATGGGACATAATGATGGATTTCACACATTTTTTCCGAACAGGAGGGCCTCCCTATTTCAAAGCACATTTTAGATAACATACAGCCAAATTACCCATTATCGACCATGGAGGGAATGTTTTGGAAAGACTTCTTTGCCGAGATCTCGAACAGGGAAAATGTATGCCTTGCAAACATGAACACTGCAATATAGGTAAGTTTAATGCCATTCTGTGGGACATTCCAGGCAAAGCAATCTCCTGATATCTATAGACAAGGAAGTGGCAGACCCCCCACTAGAAATGGTACGCAGTGCATCTTAAAGTAGAATCAATTATAGCACCACTTTTTCCATTCAAAAGCAATGATGAACTTGTTGCGGTAGAATGACAAAACATGAAGTTTCCTAATAGAGTTCTGTTGTACAATCACTTACGTCTGTGTTTCCCAAAATAGGGCTTTTAACATTAGCTTACTAAAATTGCCCATGCAACAGCTGTCACAAGACGACATTTATGTGGCTCCTTCTATCTTCCCCGAGACACACCCTCCTGGATTGGTATGTAACAGTCAACACAACAGTGACGGCTGCTCACAATAATAGCCAACTTGCCATACTAAAGATAACACAAAACTTACTATGGGAAGAAAGCCGGTCCATTTTCTACTCTGCAACTAAACAAAGCACCAAAATACATAGCAATTACCAACCAGGTCCCATGATGGAGTTTTATAGGAATTCCCATAGCATTCCAGTGAAACGAGCTGCTGTTCCTTGGGTTTAGACAATACATCCACATGGAAGAACACTGGCTCCTCTGTAATCCAAACACGCGCTTTCAAATAAACACTGCAATATTGTGTGTTTGTAAAAAGGGGGGCGCCGTGATGGACTTAGCCGCTAGTTTTTAAAGGGACCTCAAAGCAAGAATGGGAACTTGTTAGAAGATTAGGCAACAAGAAAGTTTTATTATCTTAAAAAACATACTTTGAAAGGAGTTAACCATTTTTATATTCAGTTAAATTTGACTATTGCTAATGTAGCCACTCTCGCTAACAGTGACAGCCAAATATACAGTGTTGACAAGTCTTAGTATAGAGACCATTAGTGAACGACCCTTATTTGGTTTCTTTTTGAATCTAGTTGGTAGAGCAACTGGCAATTATGGAAAAATTCAACCACTGCAACCAACAACCTAGAACTTAGTGGTGCACAACTTTTCTAGTGGAAATGGGGTCTCGTCCATAGGGGGTCTTCCCCGTAAATATGTTATTACTTTGCCTGGAATGTTACATAAATGTATATATTCAGCATATTTCTATTACGAGTATTTTCATTTAATTGCACAAAAATGTTTATTTTTTAAAGTGAGTGGGGGTCTCCTATCTGATCTGACCTGTAACTTGGCCTAACAGCGTCACCTTCTTGTCTCTGTAGGGGAAAGATCTGTTGAATGTCATACTGTGGAACATTCTAACGAAAGCACAAACATCTCCATGGAGACAAGCGAGTGGCGTACCCCCCACCAGAAAAGTTAGCACAGTGCACCTTTAAGCATGAACTCACACTGAAATGCGTTGTAACTCTATCTTTATGCGATTTCTACTATTTCTCTATAAAACTGTTGACTCACAAACACTTGAGCCAAAGATATTATGAAGAAAGAATACAACCAAAATTAGTAAACATTCAAACTCACCATTGTGTGAAGCATCTACTTTCCTCAGCGCTGAGACGATGGCATCAGACGGAACGCGAGGGCTCTCCACATATTTGGGCTTCCTGAGCGGACCTGCGACGGACCAATGAAAAAAAGGGAAAAAAAGCTAAAAATATCAGATGAAGAGATAGTAACACAAAAGAGCAACAACTGCACTAAGAAGAGCGGAGAGGCAGGCAGAGCAGAGCTGCCGCTGTATTAACGTCTTCCAGATGGGATGGGAGAGATGAGAGGGTTGGTGTCTTTGGTTGGATAGGCTCGGCTGCACTCTCTCTCTCCCTCTCTCCTCTCTCCCCGGTCTCATCGCAGCTCGGCTCTGTCTGACAAGCCCTAGAACGCTGTCGGCGCGGCTGGGGCGGCGAAACAGTGCGAGCCAGTGCTGGGAATGTAAACTACAAGCAGGAAACCGCAGCAATTAGCCTTTTAGCGAACTTTTAAATTGACTTAAATGGCTATTGAAGTCTACACAAAGAGTGTTTTCTACTTAGAGAAGGTACTTTGTCTTGAATTATAACATAAATGGATCATTATAAACTGCAATATTAATAAAAAACAGCTTAATAAAACAAATGGGAGCTTTGACTTCCAAAACTGCAAATCTGATTGGCCCCGCCTCTTCATGGTGCCATTTCACCGCACCAAGCAGCTGATTGTCATTTATGTATTTTTCTTATAGTTGAAAAATTGCCATGTGTCATTTTAGAACCATACATGTATATAGAGTCCTAATTTTTCAAAAGTACAGAGATGAGGGCGGGTATAGGTGGTAGGTGAAAACAGACATTTTCTGAGCAAGCCTCAAATGCCGGACAATGCAGGGTTACTCAAACATGCATGACCCAAGCAAAATACATTCCATTAAAGCATGCATTCTTATCACAGGGAGGATGGATATGGTTAAATGTAGGTCCACATGTCTTCGAAAGAGTCACATGGTGTATCTAGGACAACGCACGAGTCCACTGAGGACGCGTTTGTCTTCAAAGTGCGGACGGGGTTAGCTGGCTGCGCAGAATGAGACAAAATTAGAATGTCCCATAGCTACGCAGGACTGCTTACTCACTCCTTCCATGGACTTGTGCTACTGAAAACTTCCAGTGAGTGTTTAAAGACTAAAAAGTAAAAAATAAAAAAAACCTAGCAACAATATGGCAACACAATTTCTAGAGAGACTTTGAGAAACCGTCTTTACTACTCAAAAACTGAACTTAAAACTTTGTTAGCAGCAAAATCTACATAGCTATTCTGAATCATAACACTTCGTCAGTCTCATTTTGTCCCTGTCCACATTGTTCGAAATGTCTGTGGAATTACATACAGACCAAAATTCTACTATTGTTGAGCGTGTCTTAAAATTTTTACTGTCTTAAAAAAGTGAAAAACGGAACTACTTCACAATATGCAGTGGTCCAAAGTTATTCCTCACTTACCTTATGCATTCAGACCATCCCAATTATTCACTGCGATGCGTCTATAAGTGCTTTTCACAACTCTCAGAGACCAATAACTAGCACGTTAACGCGTACTGCCTGATTATTGGGCAATTAAATGCTTTATAATTAGATGCATGCGGTACACAGTGGACTTATTTTGACCTTAAGAGCTGCTTATACAATATCTATACTGGGGCAAGACACATTTTGCTCAAATACCTGTAACTTCTAGTTTCAGATTTAGCATCATCACATTGCATAGTGGATCCCTATACAAACCATAATTCAAGCTGGTATCTAGTACTCTGTTCAAAACATTACAGATAACAGTTACCCAAATGCACGGCAAAATGGGATAGCACTTTGCCGCCTCACATTTGTCAGTAGAATACAATGTGCCTACAAATCTCTATAAGCCCTGGCATCAGAACTGCTTACACTTGCAGGAGATCCGGCAGAGACACTAGACTAAATACCAAGCCCCGAAACCAAATCATCTTCCAAGCAACTTTGCGGTACAGACTTGGATTTTGCACTTCTAGCCAAAACTTTCCATGCACTCTGATGACACATTGCACAGTCCGTATACAGGAGGATCCAGACGCGACAAATTGAAGTGAAAATAACTTACAAAAGGCATTCAATATGGTGTCTTGTTTTGCCAATCCTTTTCAAAACAGTGTCTCTTCTTCGCAAAGAACTGCCATGCAACTGCAGCCTTGACCGACCGTAACCTAACCCTCCCTTTCCTCCTCCACTCCGCAGTTATCAGATGACTCTATATGTAACCCCAGACATAACATAAAGATCAGATAGAACTCAACAGATAGACTTGGTTTCGCATTACTGCCTTGCGCAAAAAACTCCCCGAATCCAATGAAAGTATTTTGTCAAGCCGCAGTTATTTGGCCGGTAGATAGTCATCGGGGAGGTGTAAGTTTGTTTATGTGGGGAGGTG